>JAODAL010047058.1:0-30304 GCA_025379985.1 Phyllomedusa bahiana | reverse complement strand
TAGAAAATCCCTGTTGTAGTTTATGGTGAGAACTAGAATACGGACTATCATGGTTTCACGGAGGTACCTTACAGTAACACAAGTGGTTAGTAACGATACTGCTACCTATATGGGTATGTTCACACAGTGTTTTGGATCCATTTTTAGATGCGTGTTTGGATACCAGTTTCGGACCCTAAACTGACCCAAACCTGCATCTAACAATGTGCAGTGTGATTTGCATTGCTTTAAATGTAAAACACGCACCGGTGTTCAGGCAGGTGATCGCCGATATGTGTTTTTATATGCATTTTTGTGATGCATCTTTCAGATCCATTCATAGAATTGTCATGTCCAATCTTGATCGGAAAGATGCAGCAGGAGACCTATTTAAAACTATAGGATGTGATGCTTCTGCAGCCAAACGCACACCTGCATGTTGGATGCGTTTTTCGGATCCAAAAAACTTATCCAACACGCCGTGTGAACTACCCTACCCTATCATTCCTGTGCTATATATGACCAAGGCTATCTGGGATGACTAGATCTGGTGACTAGATCTTATAATATTACACTTGGTGCCATTTGTGCCTTTTTGAGCCGTCCGTTAAAATTGCTTTCACAAAAGTTGTTTCCACACCCTTAAGTTTTTACACTTCTGTTCCTTCCTCATTTTTTTGTCTCACCCCATATATTATGTGACCTTTATACTTTCAGTGCTCTGTAGAACAAATTGCGCTGTATATGCATTTTACATATATTTACCTATCAAAAACAAAGCTGAATTCTCAGGGCCCGCCTCTCCATTCTGCCCGTCATAGGCTCTTTTTTCACACTGTGTTCACACTGCCTGTTCCTCATATGCAGATGTATTGGTCGGAAGTCAAAGTATTGTCAGTTTGGCCTCGGTTCAAGTGGTTTACAGTGGAGTTTGCGGTAATAGATATCACACAGTGTGTTGCTATTGCAAAAGGCAGCACGTTTTTTTGTTTTTTTTTTCTATTTTCACTTCGGTTTCTGTATGACGAATATCTCTGGGTAGCATTTGTTATAGCTATAGGTTAGGAATCCTCCAACGCATACCTGGGATGTCAACTGCATACCACAGTGTGTTATTAGCCTTACAGAATCTACATCTCTGATGGATTATAGCATGGGTGTCATGCAGAGCCCACAATGGTTGTAGAATAGCAATGTGACTGGCAAATCTTTCCATTTATGTGCTCCTATAGACAGCATGGTGCATGGCTAAAGTGCCCATGACTGGTGTTAGGGGCCGTTCACACGGCACAGTGCAAATACCGATCGGAAATCCCGGTAAAGCTGTTTGCGGAGAAAAGCCCTCCCCCTTTGCATCAACTTGTTCACATTCCACCCGAAAACCGGGCGGAAGAATGAACATGTTTTTCGCACTGCGGTGGTCTAAAAAAAGTCCGGTGGAAAACTAGTGCAGTGGGGACCGCTGTGTGGGTTTTCCATTAAGGTCCATGTTAAAAGTGGACACCCGGTTTACAGGCTGTTTTCAAAACCAAAAACTGTCTGTAAAACCGGGTGAAAAACCATGCAGTGGGGACAAGGCCTTACACTTCGCGACAAATTTTGCCAGAATCTAACCGTTGTGTTGCTGGTCAGTCTAAATGGAGTTATGAGAAAATCGCTAGCATATTGAACGTAACCCTAAGGCCATGTTCACACGGCTTAAAATGGGCCATATTTTGGTCCGTAATTACGCGCCGAAATGCGCAAATTACGGGCTGAAAACGGCCCATTCATTACGGTAATCCACAGTTCTCATAGAGAACTATAGATTACTTCGCCTTTCCCTGGAGATAATTGACATTTCACTTTCTAACGGCGTATATGCGCCGCTTGTATTGATTTTATATGGGCCGGCGAAGTGCCGGCCCCCCGCTCCCGCCCCGCCCCCGGCCACATGGTGTAATTGTGGGACGTAATTACGTCCCGCAGTTAAGCCGTGTGAATCTAGCCTTAATAAGGCTCGTTTTAAAACATTTTTGGGCGTGAACTTACTGGTTTACTGACACATCCCTCCTGTTGCAGCCTAACTTCTGGTCCTATGTCACTTTTTGATACTTAACGATAGGACCAATGTTTTTGTAACCAAAAGTGACATTGAACGGGACATTGGACTAAAATTTGGGCTGCAGTAGGAGCGTTGCCTTGTCAGGCTGGTACGTCAACTCCCTAAAACAACTTAAACCAGTGTTACTCAACACTAGTCCGTTAGTTCCACCACCAGATCAGTTTTCACGGATTTCCTTAATAATGCACAGGTGATATAATTATTGTCCATGCGTTCTATAGGATATCTTGAGAAGGATGTCTTAAGAACTGGCGTTAAAGAACTCCGCTTTAAATAACCTTTAGGGTATTTCCGCCCGGTGTATTGAGGCTTGTATGTTACGCGCTGTAATACACCGGATGTTTTGGAGCGACGCACGTATTCGCTGCTAACAATTGACGTCACTTTTCTCCCCCGCCATACAATATGATCGTATTGTACGTGCGGGGGAATTACCGCAATTGTGCCGCGCATTTTGCTGTGTATGACGCACAATACGTGGTGAAATGCGCGGCAAAATCTATGTGAACATGCCTTTACCCTGTCTTAGGAGTAGGATTATAGTTTTGGATTTAGTAAGAGAAAAAAAATTCACGAGCTTGGTGGAACCTCTGAACAGAGCCCCATTTGAGCAATACTACCTTTCACTAAAGGAGACCATTCCTCAAAATTTTACTTACCTAGACGACCTGTAGCCCATTCATGCACAGTATGGCTTCTCCCGAATTACCAGATTCAGTGAAGTAAAACATTTTGCGAAATGCTGTGATACTTTTGAGTCTTAAGTCCAGCATTAAATTTAAAATACAAAGTCTGCATTAAAAAGTGCAGGTAATAAATTCTCCTCAATTACAATTTATCAACTAAAATGTATTCTGGTTGGTAAGGAGCTCGTGACCCTTATTTCATCACCCTTCGTTGCAGAGCTCAGAGTCACATGTTGAGCACTTAAGCATGCAGAATTATACCCTTCGAGGTCAGTAATGGCAGTGTTGTCATTGGTCGTTTTTAGAAACATAACTGCGGCTATTTTTTATTCAGTCGCCTCCAGATATAACAAGGAATTGTCTTGCAGGTTGCTGCTTCATTCTTTGTATTAATGTTTCTTAATTTCTGTTTTATCAGGAGACAGCAGGGCCGTCGGCCCAAGGGGGTCCTGATCGTGTGAGGGATCTGCAGAGTGAGGTGGAAGGTGTGAAGAATATTATGTCTCAAAATGTAGAGCGAATCTTAGCTCGAGGAGAGAACCTTGACCAATTGAGAAACAAGACAGAGGACCTGGAGGCCAGTGTAAGTATGCTTACCTTCATCCCCTGTAAATGACATTTGAGTGTTGTATGCTTATATTAATTTTTGCTCCTAAAGATGCACTATGTCTTATTTTCAGAGGATGTCTTATTTTTCCACAAATAAATTATAGCATGCTATACTAGTGTGTGTGTGGTGTGTGTTGTGTGTTGTGTGTGTGTGTGTGTGTGTGTGTGTGTGTGTGTGTGTGTGTGTGTGTGTGTGTATCTTAAAGTTTAGAGTCACAAACCATAGGATATATGTATGTAAAGGACAGTTTATGGCAGCTGCAGTGACTTATCTCAAAGAAGGGCAAATGTGACACGTCCCAGCATGCCCCATCAGCCATCCTGTGAGATGTGTGTGTGTGTTAGTATCATTGCTCTGTTCTACCCCCTCTTCCCGCTATTACTTACATGTACTTTCTGTCTCCTGTCCTGGGATGTTTGGGACCTGTGGTGATATCGGTCACATGACCTCACTGCACAGGTCCTTCAACACTCTGCTACAACAATATGTCACAGGGCCGTTTCTCGGGGTGAGCGGGGCTTGGAAACGCCCGCCCCTCAACTCTCTCTCTGCTCACCATTAGGGACGGCCCTGTGTATGGGGAGCTGCAGCAATGATTTCCGCTTTGTCTTATTGTGGGGGGGTGACTTATATTAGAGAATTCAACAAAATATATATATATATATATATATATCTCATTGAGAGAGAGAATATCCAGAAAATCCCATTGTATACATTTAGCTAAATTTACTTGCATTTTGCAGTGAGAAATAAGTATTTGATCCCCTACCAACCATTAAGAGTTCTGGCTCCTACAGACCAGTTAGACGCTCCTAATCAACTCGTTACCTGCATTAAAGACAGCTGTCATAAATAATCACCTTTATAAATGACTCCTGTCCACAGACTCAATCAGTCAAACGCTAACTTCTACACCATGGGTAAGACCAAAGAGCTTTCTAAGGATGTCAGGGACAAGATCATAGACCTGCACTGAGCTGGAATGCGCTACAAAACCATAAGTAAGATGCTGGATGAGAAGGAGGCAACTGTTGGTGCTAGAGTAAGAAAATGGAAGAAATACAAAATTGACTGTCAATCGACATCAATCTGAGGCACCATGCCAAATCTCACCTTGATCATGAGGAAGGTGAGAGATCAGCCTAAAACTACACGGAGGGGGGGTGGGAACTTGTTTATGATATCAAAGCAGCTGGGACCACAGTTACCAAGAAAACCACTGGTAACACATTACGCCGTAATGGTTTAAAATCCTGCAGTGCCCGCAAGGTCCCCCTGCTCCAAAAGGGACATATTCAGGCCCAACTGAAGTTCAACAATGAACACCTGGATGATTCTGTGAGTGATTGGGACAAGGTGCTGTGGTCAAATAAAACAAAAATTTAGCTCTTAGGCACTAACTCAACTCGCCGTGTTTGGAGGAAGAGAAATGCTGCCTATGACCCAAAGAACACCATCCCCACTGTCAAGCATGGAGGTGGAAACATTATGTTTTGGGGGTGTTTCTCTGCTACGGGCACAGGACTACTTCATCGCTTCAATGGGAGAATGGATGGAGCCATGTAACAACCTCCTTCCCTCCGCCAAGATATTAAAAATGGGTCATGCCTGGGTCTTCCAGCAAGACAATGACCCAAATCACACAGCCAAGGCAACAAAGGATTGGCTCCAAAGGAAGCACATTAAGGTCATGGAGTGGCCTAGCCAGTCTCCAGACCTTAATGTCCAGAAAACTTAAGGAGGGAGTTGAAGCTCCGAGTTGCCAAGCGACAGCCTCAAAATCATAATGATTTAGAGATGATCTGCAAAGAGGAGTGGACCAAAATTCCTCCTGACGTGCAAAAACCTCATCGACTACAAAAAACGTCTGACTGGCTGTGCTTGCCAAACAATGGTTCTGCCACCAAGTTGTTTGTCAGAGGGATCAAATACCTATTTCTCTCAGCAAAATCCAGATACCTTTATAGTTTCATAGTTTGTAAGGCCGAAAAAAGACGAGACGTCCATCCAGTTCAGCCTGTTGTGCTAAGGTGTTGATCCAGAGGAAGGCAAAAAACCCTAATGAGGTAGAAGCCAATTGTCCTCATTTTAGGGAAAAATTCCTTCCCGACTCCAATCTGGCAATTGGAAAACTCCCTGGATCAATGACCCCTCTCCAGAATCCTAGACACTATAACTTGTTATATTATTACGCTCCAGAAATGCAAACCCTTTTTGAACTCTGTTAGTGAATTCACCATGACAATTTCCTCTGGCAGAGAGTTCCGCTTAACTGCGGGATGTAATTACGCCCCGCAATTACGCCGCGGGGCCGGGAGCGGGGGAGGGAGCGGGGGGCCGGCACTCCGCCGGCCCATAGACCTTCATTACCAGCGGCGCGTATACGCCGCTGGTAATTCATATGTCAATTATCTCCCCGCCCGGCGGATTCGCCGAGCAGGGAGAGGAGACGTAATCCATAGTTCTCTATGAGAACTGTGGATTACCATAATGAATGGGCCATTTTCGGCGCGTAATTACGGACCGAAATACGGCCCATTTAAAGCCGTGTGAACATGGCCTCACAGTAAAGAATCCCTTTCTATGTTTATGTAGAAACGTTCTTTCCTCAAGACGTAGAGGATGCCCTCTTGTTCTAGATACAGTCCTGGGTATAAATAAATCTTGGGAGAGATCTCTATATGGACCTTAGATGTATTTAAACATATTTATCATATCCCCCCGAAGCCGTCTTTTCTCTAAACTAAATAACCCTAATCTTGCTAATCTTTCTGGGTATTGTAGTCCACCCAGTCCTTTTATTATTTTTGTTGCCCGCCTTTGTACCTGTTCAAGCTCTACAATGTCTTTCCTGTGCACTGGTGCCCAAAACTGTATTCCATGTGTGGTCTAACCAGTGACTTGTATAATGGGAGAATAATGTTCTCATCATGTGCCTCTATGCCCCTTTTAATGCACCCCATGATCCTATTTGCCTTGGCAGCTGCTGTCTGACACTGGCTGCTACAATTAAGTTTACTGTCCACCAGGATTCCCAAGTCCTTCTCCATGTCACTTTTACCCAGTGTTTTTCCATTTAACATGTAATCATGTAATGGATTTCTCTTCCCCATGTGCATAACCTTGCATTTATCTGTATTAAACCTCATCTGCCATTTCCCTGCCCAGGCCTCCAACTTATCCAGATCCCTTTGTAATAACATATTATCCTCTATTGTGTTGATTACTTTACAGAGCTTAGCATCGTCTGCAAAGATCAATGCAAAAACAATGTGATTTTCTGGATTTTATTTTGGATATTCTATCGCAATGTTAAAATTAACCTACCCTTAAAATTATAAACTGTTCATATCTTTGTCAGTGGCAAACTTACAAAATCAGCAAGGGATCAAATAATTATTTCCTTCATTGTATGTGTGTATATGTGTGCATAAAAAATACAATATCAAAGTTACCATAGTTGTGTTATTACTTGTGCACAATGAAAACATAAAAAAATGCCCTTTTAAGTTGCCAGATACTTAGCTATAACTTTAATTTGTGTTGATGAACCTGGGTGAAGTCCTGTTTTTGTGGGTGAAACTGTAGTTGTCATTGGTACAGTTTTGGGGTACATAAAACATTTTTTGCTTTTTATCTTGTTTTTGTATTTTTTAACATGTTATGAAATGTTTAACTTTTTTTTTTTTTTTTTTTTTTTTAAAGTTAAGCAAAAGTTATGATCATCAAGTCCTTCTGAGGGACTTGATCATAATGTAACAGCATATCCCAGATATATGCCATCCCTGTACATGATGAGAATATCTCATTGAGTGCAGAGCTGTACGGCTGATTGTTGCAGCATTGTACCAGATGGGGTACTGATAAAAACCATGGGGGTTTGGCCTGGTCGCAGGGTGCCAATGGGATGAGGTGACTGTGGTCATATACAGTTTAATCAGGTTACGCAGTAAGTGAAATACTACACAGTGATCTGATACTTGTATTTGGAGCACCTCTTTATGTGATTCACCATGGAGCTAATGATCTTCTTTATTATCTCTTCAGTCTGAACACTTCAAGACAACATCGCAAAAAGTTGCAAGGAAATACTGGTGGAAAAATGCAAAGATGATCGCTATAATTTGTGTGATTGTTGGAATCTTCGTCCTCCTCATCATCCTCTTGGCCACCGGTGTCATCCCCACATAGATTTCCTCGGCGTCCTTGCTCCTCTACATCCCTTCCCTGAAGACTTGCACCGATCCTGAATGAACCCCAGCACCTGAGGCAGAAAAGTGATCATTTGACTATAATTATGTGAACCCTCCAAGTGTTTGAGGGTGTATAAATTGTATGCATGAATGGATCCTGTTTCTATATTGACCACACCTATAATCACAGTCCTATGTGTGTATATGTACATGTTGGATGTAATATCTTGTATGGGTGACTGTAAGTGTATCTATCTCTGTTTTGTATCAATCTTCTGTAATTAGGGCAGATGCATAACCTGATCAAATATCTTTGTGTTCTTACAATGTGCCATGCTGTCTGTATTTTGGTGCAGCCAGGTCTTACTTACAGTGGAGATCATTGGCTTTAGAGGCCTTTTCTGTGTAACCTGCCCTGCTGGATATTGTTATATTCAATAGAGGGGTATGTATTTATGCAGAGTATGGGGCAAGAAATGGCAATGCTCGGAGCAGGTCTAAGGAAATCTCTAAGATAATTGGACTCCAGGCAAGTAAGTCGGGCCATAGAGTTATACAGCTTGTTCAGTGGACCACTATCTTTCTCACCCATTCAACCCCCTGTCTAAGGTGAGCATGCATGTGGTCTGAATGGAGAGAGGGGAGTATACTGTTGCCAGACACCTCTGGGAATAGGTTTTTGCCCCTGAGAACAAAAAGATGGTCATGTTAACATCCCATGTATATTAAATGGATGACCACTCCTGCCCAAAATCAGCAGGCTCACCTGTCTGTAATCTAATTATTATTGCTCGTTCATATAAAAATGAGATAGTAAATGAAATAGCTGCTGGTGCCTAAAAGAAAAAAAACAAAAAACTTTTACTCTCCTTCCTCTGCTCCAGGGCTGGGTATCTCCAGTCTTCTAGCTATCTTCCCTTTCTTTTTGAACGTGACATGACCACTGCAGCTGCTGATTGGTTGCAGCAGTCACATGCCTCTACTTATATCACCAATCAGAACTGAAAAGCTCTGGATGGTGATGTAATTAGAGGCACGTGACTGCTGCAGCCAATCAGTAGCGGCAATGACGACGTCCTGCTCAGAAGAAGAAGAAGAAAGAAAACAGAAGACCAGATCGAATTGGCACTGGAACAGGAAATCTGAGAAGGGTGAGTATAGTTTTTTTTTTATTATTATTATTATTGGCACCAGTAGCTTACGATTTCTTTTTTTTTTTTTTTTATATGAACCTGACAACACCTATAATTTTTTGGGGGGTAAAAAATAAAATGTAACTTAAGCAGATGATAATGTTGAGTTCTTGCTTAGAGGTGTCCTTCAAGTGTACAAATACCTTATGTGAAGACCTTACAAAATGTGATTTGTGACCGGTACAATTAAACCATATCTGAAGACTTTTTTTTTTTATTTTTTTATTTTATTTTTTTTGTCACGGTCTATATAATGCCTTGCTATTTGAGAAAGTGAACTAGTGCAATATAAACAAGCGGTAATTTTGCAGCACGACCCAATGATGATGGATAAAAACATGCCAAAAGTTCTTTCTTCCAATGTAAAAAATGACAGGTAAATAGCACACACAAATTTTTCCGTTCCACAGTGTCTTTGGTAGCTACTCCTTGCCACTGACATTTTGTGTGCTATTCACCTGTCGTTTTTAACATTGGAAGAAATAAATTTGGCATGTTTTTATCCATCACCATTGGGTCGTGCTGGAATATTAGCGCTTGTTTGTTCGGATTTCCTTCGCTGCTAGCTTGAGCAGAACTCTGTGCATAGAATTCAGCAGATGCAGCTGGCTTTACTGGTTTATTCTAAAGGAACTAGTGCAATATCCATGTACATGACCAGTAAACGTAGTTCTGTTTTGGTATATTGTGTGTGTGTGTGTGTGTGTGTATGTATATATATATATATATATATATATATATATATGTATATATATGTATGTATATATATACTTTTGTTAAACCGTGTGACACCAGTAAGGTTGCAATTACAACTTTTGCATTGGATATCCCCCTCATCTTTCCAAGACAGCTGAATGGTACACCTATGAATCCTCTCAGGACTGGGACAAGGTATTCTGGTGCCATAGGCAAGTAAGGCATATACTGCTCCTACAGTGGAAAATTCAGCCCACTCCATACTTCCTTGCATCCCCTTTTTCTTCCTGGAAAGAGTGGCGCCCGAGGCAGTCGCCTACCCGTTTTTCCGGTCCTGAATCATCTGGCGCCTTGTTGGTTAATAGTTAGGTACGTTTACTGGTTGTGTGTGTCAAGTGTAATAAAACCGGTCTTAATTGTCATCCTGCTTCCTCAAAAATAATAAATATTTTAAAGAATGTTTTTAAGAATTCAAGAACCTAGATTGGTGGTGGTTTGGTTCTTTTTGCTATTGTTTTTGTGTGAAAATCCTATAAAAGTGAATGTATACCCTAAAATACCAAATTTTTTTCATCTTAATAGGTCCAAAATTCTCTGCTGATTAACATAATACTAGTACATCTCAAAAAAATAGAATATCATTGAAAATTAAAGTTCTGCAGGACTATCTTTTTATTTGTTATAGGGCACACAAATGTATTATTACACCTTATAATTCATACTGTAATGAGTCTATACAATATGTGGGTTTCTCTATTTGACTTAAAGGGGTTGTGTCACTACAATGATGGCTTTTTATGTAAAAGATCTTGCAAAAACAAGTTACTTTGCAATCTGTGTCCATTAACAGTCTCCTACCTATTCTTTGATATCCCCTCTTGTATGGGCTGCATCAGCTCCTCAGGTCGCTATAGCTACAGACCTGTTTGATCTATCCGGATAGGATGCCAGCACTGGTTGCTATAGCTACAGATCTGGCTTCTACTGCAGCCTAGTGGAAGCCAGTAAACACACCCCTGAATTCAAAATGAAACCAAGAAAACAGGACTGAGGTAAGATGAATCAGTGTAGTGAGACAACCCCTTTAAGTTATTGATATCAATTATCTTTTCAGTGATATTCTAATTTTTTGAGATGTACTAGTATATCTTTACAGTGCCTAAGGCTTTGTTTTCTGATACAGTTTCCCCCAGAATAGATATACAGTACAATATGCTGGCAACCTGTAGGCACCACTAGAGAGAGCTAAATGTATATAGTTTATACATTGATCACAATAATATTATGAAGAGAGCTTCAATGCTGCCTTGACTGTGTTAGGACCCATACATGTAATGTTTCGGGTCCCCATTTGTAGTATCCATCAGGATACTGTGAAAACTTTATTCCTATGGACACTGCAGCAGAGCCGTGATTGGGCCATAGAGGTCTATAGGATGAACATAGAGCGAATTGGACTATGTTTGTCCTATTTACTGAAGGTATAAGCTTTGTATATCGGGTAAAAAACTGCGGTTTACCACGCTATTGTGTCCAATGCACAAAGGACACATCTAAAATGTGATGCCTAATTGGGGTTTGGAACTCTGTATCAGAAAAAGCTATATTAAGATATTGATTGGCACATAGTTTTGGAACTAAAAATAGCGTGCTGCTAAAATGTTGGGATTCACTTTAATGTAAATTGATGTTTGGTCATAGTGCATCATAGGGGGATAGGGAAATCGTAGTATAACAGATGAAGAAGACATGTTTGTATATACAGAATAATGTGAAAATAATGTAATTTAGCAAAGTATTTTAATGGCGGATGAGAGAGAGGACTCCTCGTCTTAGAATACTGTAAGGGCATGTCCCCACGGCACGGGTTTTTGGCCGGTTTTTCAGGCGGTTTGCGGTTTTGCAGACCGCCTGAAAAACCGCCCGAAAATGAGCACAACGGGCTTTTATGGAAAACCCGTGCAACAGTCCCCACTGCCCGGGTTTTCCGCCCACGGGCCACCCACAAAACATTCTACAAGCACATTCTTCTGTCCGGTTTCCCGACGGAATATGTGCAAGTGAATGTGAAGGGGGAGGGCTTTTCTCCGCGGCCATTTGCACGGATAAACTGGCCGGTATTTGTTCCTTGCCGTGGGGATGCAGCCTAAAAGGTTTTTTGATTTTTTTAAATTGAGTCTCCTTGTATATTTGTTTGGTGTTAATTATTTGAGGAGATTGCGCCTAAAGTTTAATGAATATGGACATATGCGTTGTATATATCGTTAACCAACAGCTTTTCAAGATTCTTTCCTTTTGCCATATCGATGTGCTTTACTTCTGTACAGCTGAAATACATGATCTCACACCAATACACATAAGACAGTACTTGGCTAATCCTGATGACTTTCAGAAGACTGGACGACTATCTGATGTGTATGAGGGCCTTTGTGCTAACTGATGGGGTCGGGTTAGATTGAATTTTAGCACCCAAAGGATTTGTTTTCCATAGAGATAAACCTACTGAAGGTGTATGGGGAACCTTACATGGCGCAATGTCTGTCACAAACTTTCTGAAGTTTTATAGTTGCACAATGTCAGGAAGACAATAGTCTGTCCATATAAGATTTATGTTCCTCCAGTGAAAATCTTTATTACTGACACTTTTCACACAACTATTCCAGGCACTGAATGTATTAACTCTAAAATGACCTGGGCAGGGATAGCATAATATAAAGCTTTAAGCTAGTGGCTTCCAGGTGTGCCTATAATGCATATACTTACCGGTCTAAATGACCATCTGGCAAATCAGTAGGGCAATGTGGTCAGACAAGTTTGCCTCAGAGTATGTTCACACGCCGTATTTGCGAGGCGTACTTCGGCACCTAATTGCACTACAATGCACCTGAAGTACGCCCCGCAAATACAGTAAAATCATTGCACTCATTCCCCAGTGCGTACTGTGTGCCCATAAAAAGAAGTGACGTCGATTTTTTTTTTTTTTTTTTTTTTTTTTGGATTTTTTTTTTCCGGGTGTGTATGTGCTGAGGAAAATAATAATAGGAGACTTGGCTGTAGTGCTGTTTAAAAGTACATGCAGGCCAGTGCATATTTTCAACAGCAGGCGTTGTGGCGCACAGGTATGCACCTGTTGGTAGGTGATGAAATCATGCAATAAAATACAAATTAATTATTTAAAAATCGTCCAATGTTTTTTTTTTGTTTTGTTTTTTAAGATTAGGTCCCTCACAATTGAAGTGTACCTACAACAAAAATGACAGACCTCTCTATTCTTTGTAGGTGGGATAACTTGCAAAATCATCAGTGTATCAAATACTTATTTTCCCCACTGTGTTTACTAAATGGACATCAATTGCCTTTTAAAGGGAATGTGTCATCAGCAGATGACGTAGTGTTGACTCCTTTTATGTTAAATAATTTTTTTTTTTTTTTAAATCCTGCAGTTGTCACTTTCGCCACTATGCCTAATAATAGTCTGACATTTTCTGTTCTGTAGAGAACTTTTCAGTAGTCTCCTTATTATCAGCAGAGGCAGGATTATACTGAAAGGTGACACCAGTATGTATAGATAACACAGGATCCACCAGTCACAATAGGAGATATTTACAGTGCACCCTCCGTCCCTCCCTGAATACTGGCCTCTTCCCAGGTCACAGAGCATGCCTAGAAAACTCTCCTATAGAAGTCAATGGGACTGATCCTGTTCACAGGCTCCTATGCTCATGTAGCTGCTGTAAAGCGTCTCTCTCAATTGTGTTAAAAGCAGCTCAAGCAACATGGCTGCTCCCATAATCGTGAACAAAAAAAAAATAGAATAAAAAAATCTACAATCAGAAAATTGAAATGGCTAAAAGGAAAGGAGTAACGATATCCGTATTTCATTTTAATTGGTAAAAAAAATATAGTGGTGGTTCTTTTTAAGATTGAACTTTGTGTAGTTTCTAGAATCTACTGTACATACAATATAATCAAAAATCAAAAAGTTAGCAATGAGAAAATGATGGCATCAGTTCTTGTTTGTTTTTTTTTAATTTTTTAATTTTTTTTTAATTTTTTAATATAAGGGTATGTTCAGATGGTGTATTGCAGCATGTACTGTACATGCTGCAATATGCTGATTGTTTTAGAAGTACATGCAGTCAGCCGGCATTGACTTACAGAAGTCCATTCTTTTTCCCGACACGTATTGTACGTCGGGGAAAACTTTTTGGTTAATCACAGCTCTCAGCTGATTTGTTGCTGGAAATGCCACAAATTGATGTGGATTAGCTTCTTGTTGCAGTTCACATGGAGAGTCCATGCAGATTCCATTTTGATAAATTTTTCTTTTGCAATGGGGATCTAAAATTTGGGATTTGCGCCATATGAAATTTAACGTGGATTCCTAATTTAATCAATGGGAGGTGGTCCCCTGAGTTTTTGCATGTAAATGACTGTGTGAACGTACTCTTAAACATCGCAATGTGAAGACTTAGAAAAAGTTAGATGCAGTGCTCATACCAGACACCAGAGAGCAGATGTGCTATATGAAAGCTCAGCTCACGCAGCTGGAGTAGAGAAGACCCGGCGCTGCATAGCTCACACGAGAGGTAACCAGATATGACGCCATTGGATGTCCGCCTCGGCAGTAGTTCTATAAATGTCTGCAAAGAAACAATAATAAAGCATCTTATTCTATGACCGTTATAATTCTCTGAAACTTGGAATTAAACAGTTAAGGCCCGGTTCACACGGCTTATTGCTGGCGTAATTGCGGGGCCGGATTTCGCCCCGCAATTACTCCGGCAGCCGTGCAGCGGGGTGGGGGGCCGGCATCTCGCCGGCCCCATAGACTGTCATTATCTACGGCGCATACGCGCCGTAAATAATGTGCATGTCACTTTCTCCCCACCCGGCGGATTCGCCGAGCGGGGAGGAGAGACGGAATCCATAGTTCTCTATGAGAACTGTGGATTACCGTAGTAACTGGGACGGATTGGAGCCGTACTGTAGCGCAAATCCGGCGCGCAGTACGGCTCCAATCGGCGCCCAAATAAGCCGTGTGAACGAGGCCTTAAAGTTTCTTTTGCGGTGTCTTCTTTCCATTACATTCTTCTATATACAGTCAAATCACATGATTGAGTACTTTTGACTTTCAGCAGCACATTGCTAATCAAGGAAGTTGCATATGATGAGCTGGCTTGGTGGGAATATAAGATGTTTAATAGGCTGTGTCTGTACACCTATGCATTGATGTGGTCATGGGTAAAATGGGTGATTATTGGCTTTCAGTCTGATGGTGGCAGTATTTCTAAAGCTGTACAATTTGTGAACTGTGCGCCTGCTTCTGTAGTGAAAGTGTATCGTGAGTGGGAAAATGGCACCATTGCGAATAAGCGACTTAGAAACATGCTGCTGTTCATGCTGCACATGACAGTTACTCTATTAGCTGGTGGTCATAATAATGTGACTCAACTGTATTTTTTGTTGGTCATAGTGATTTTTTTTTTCCCTCATAAGGTGTGGGCAAAGTTTTTAAGTACACATACTCCGGGCTGCCATAGGTAATTTTAGGGTTTCCCACCCATTACCAGTTCCTATTTTGCCCCATATTAGCGGACCCCTTTTCTTTTTTTACATTTGATCAGGGCCCTTGACTAGATTACTGCCAAGATGGCACCCTGCTTTATCCGCTGATGAGCGTTGGCACAGCAAAACATGTTGCGACCTTTTTGTGGTACCATATGAGGGACAATGCAGTAACCGGTGTGCCCTAGGGATAGGTTACCAGATGGAGTTGTTCTTTTCGGGGCGGTCGCCTTGTTTAACCACCTCATAGGGCTTTGATTAGGCCAAGTAGGGCGATCTAGTTTTTTTGATACCTTCTCCTCATTTGTGCCCCTCTGAGCTATTTATTCTTGACATACGATTTGGTTTGCTAATTTTTGTACATGTGTATATTTGTCTTGGCATTTGTCTGTTATAGACATATGTATTAAATGTTAGGTTTTAATGTACACACCCTTTTTTTGGTAATTATTTTGGTGGTGTTCCCGGCATGATTACATCATTATTGACCAATTTATTTATTTTTTTATAGATATGTTTTTTGGTTGTTTAAATACAGCCATTAAAAAAATACAGCGGACTCAGAGTCCCATGTTTTCATGAGGGTGAGTGCTCCTTTCACCTTCTCCCCAAGGAGTTTGACAGACGACTGTATTGCAATGTATACAGTACACAGCAACCTGTCAATCAACAGACAAGGGTAAGAGGAATGCCCCTTTTCTAAATATATTTCAGACTTCTAGCTGTGACTCTGTGGGCTAATACCATTTTGGCTAATTGAAGAATTAACTTTTTTTTTTTTTTTTTTTTAAATTTTGATACTTTTGCAGAGGGCAGCATCGCATTAGAATAATTTGTCAAATATTTGGAGAGGTTAAAAAATAAATAATTGCCAAAAAAAACCCTGACGGATCGCATCTTTGTTAGACAAGGAGTCTGGCCATCATTAACCTTTTTTTTTCATGGAGAGCTGGAATGGTGTAAAAAACAAATTTTCGTGGGCTCTTATCCTATCTATATCAGCAAGTTTTTAGCTTGAGATGGAAAATGAGAAGAAAATGTTACTAAATATCCGGAGCAGTAAAGCGAAGTATTTAGACAATTACTCACTCTTCTATGCAGCCCCTGTTGTAAGAAGTGGAATTCTCCTTTATCTCAATGATTCAACATACACATTGGACCCCTCCCACCCCCCACACACACACCTTCCTCCTCCTTCCCCAACCACAAACATTACCTGGACCTCTTAATAAAAGTCATGTAGATGCAGTTAAGAGGTAGGAACAAATACCTCACCATACATACCACCATTATACTGCTACCAAATGAATCCCACTATAGCAATACCAACATTACCAGTAACGCTACTACATAAGGACCCAATTATACTGTCGGAACATGATCCTAAATTACCACCACATACTGACTGTTAATACCCCTATACTAGTACTGAATAAAGATAAGTATACGAAGACAAATATTACCACCATACAGTGACCAAATAGTTGTACATACCAGTGTACACAGACTCTGCAGATATGTGATTACAGTGCAGTTACATCTTGTGACTCACAGGTGATGTTTCTATGGTGAGTTGTTTACTTTCCCTTTTTGTTCTGCATCTGGTCCAGGCCACCATGATGACTTCTCCCGGCCACCACTCGTCCCTGCAGATTTGGACACAAATATCTTAGAATTACCTTTTCCAGCACTTCACTGTTCCCCACCTCTGTACAAACTTCCCAGAGGTGGAAGCGGGTACAGGCCATAGGTTTGAGGAACAGTCTCCTAGAGGGTGGGGAAGAGCAGAGGACTAACCCCTTGGAGATTGGGCTACAGCTATGTCCTATACACCTCAGATTTATATTACATGGTAGGGGCTTCAGGTGAGTAGGTAGGCAAGGCCCCAGGCAGCTATGTAGATCCTTGTCAGATAGGTTGGTAGGCCCCCAGTAGGTATGTAGTAGATAGGTTCTAGGTAAGCAGTAGATAAGCCCCAGGTAGGCAGACAGCAGTTAGGCCCCTGGTAGGTAGGCAGTAGATAGGTCCCAGGTAGGTAGGCCATATGTAGGCAGGTAGATTAGGCGTAGGTAGTTAGGCCCTAGGTAGTGTAAGGGATTAGGTAGCGGGTTGGTCGTCTCCTGGGTAGACGGGCACAGCTCAGCGGACACAGAAGTCCAGACAACACAAAAAGTTCATTTAAACTGCCCGCAGACAGTTTTATTGTAAGCATGTGGTACAAAAAGAAAACAAACAAAACAAATCCTATGCCTGTCCGGCTCTAACTAAATATTAGGAATTCCTCTCTAACACAGTGCCGACCTAATACCAGTTACTGAATACCACAATATTACGGTACCACAAGTAGGGACTCCCACAGGTTTGTAGCAGTGAACCTGTCCCAGGGTGAGAGCGAGAGTGTCTGCCGATCTGGGCTTATATGAGGCAGACGCACCTGAACTTAATCAGGCAGCCCAAGACCCGGACTGCCCAGGCGGAGTGGGGCCCACCCTCGCTATCCCCACTCCAGCAAACCAGCCCTTTACAATGGGTTTTACTAAACCCTACACATAGAGATCTAATAGATCTCTGACATTCTCTTTCTGGTTTGCTTGCTACCTGGTAGCCATAAGGTATCTTGGGCAGATATACCTTCCGTCTATGACCAGTCCAGACACTCTGTTACACATCCTCCCCCCCTGTTTCAGACCCGGGGCTGGAACACATCTGGACACAAGGCAGTGTACCCGCGACAAGGCATCGGCATTCTTCATTTGGGTCCCTGGCCGGTGCTTTACTGAAAATTTGTATTCTTGCAGGGCTAAGAACCATCTTGTGACCCTTCTATTCTTTTCTTTGTTCTGTAATTGATCTGTAATTAATTCAAAATGCCGGCCAAGTATGTAATATCGGAGTGCTTCTAGGGCCCATTTAATGGCTAGGCACTCTTTTTCCACTATGGCATATTTTTTTCTCATGGTCGTTCCACTTCCTACTTAAATACAGTACCGTGTGTTCCTCATCCTCCCGTACCTGTGACAGTACCGCCCCCAGTCCCACATCTGACGCATCGGTCTGAAGGACAAACCCTTTCTTAAAGTCGGGGGTTATTAATACGGGTTGAGCACACAGTAGGTTTTTAAGGGTCTGGAAAGCTGTCTCCGCCTGTAGGGTCCACTTGACCATAACAGAAATTTTACCTTTTGTTAGGTCAGTCAACGGGGCTGCAAGGGAGGCAAAATTAGGTATAAACCTTCTATAGTAGCCTGTAATGCCTAAGTTTGCCCGCAGTTGTTTTTTGTTCACAGGCTGCGGCCATCTCTGCAGGGGTGTCACACGGGGGCCTTATTTGTTCCGTGTCCATGAGATTGGGGACGACTGCCCAGGTGGTAGGCTTGGGATCCCTTACTGGAGTTAGTAATTTGCTATAGATATAAGGCTCTTCTGTTAATAGGTGGTGCTCCACCAGACTTGATAATAGAAAGGGAGGTTATTCCCCCTTTCAGAAGCAAAAAGGGTTAAATGATGAGGTGGAGATCAGGTTTTTAAATAGTGTGTATAGAGGTTAAGAGTTATATTATAATAAAAGTTACATTTTTTGTGTTTAACAGATGAGAAGGATTTGTTTAATTTGCCTACGGCAAAATAGTAAAATTAGTGATCAAAGTACCCCTGTTCTCTTGCGAGATTCCCAATTTTTTGGAGATTGTGTATATGAGGAAAGAACACCTGAACTTAATCAGGCAGCCCAAGACCGGACTGCCCAGGCGGAGTGGGGCCCACCCTTGCTATCCCCACTCCAGCAAACCAGCCCTTTACAATGGGTTTTACTAAACCCTACATATAGAGATCTAATAGATCTCTGACATTCTCTTTCTGGTTTGCTTGCTACCTTGGGCAGATATACCTTTCGTCTATAACCAGTCCAGACACTCTGTTACAGTAGGTAGATAGTTACCAGGTAGGTAGGTTACAGGTAGGTAGATAGGCAGGCCCCAGGTAAATAGGTGGGTTCCATGTTGGTAGGTAGGCTGTAGATGGGCCCCAGGTAGGAAGGTAAGGCGTAGATGGGCCACATGTAGGTAGGCTTTAGATGGTATCCACGTAGGTAGATAGGCTGGGCCCCATTAAGAAAAAATAATGAACGCCTCTCTCCCCCTGTTCCCCAACACGATGAACAGCAGGCCAGCTTCTCCAAATTGAGAAGGGTAGGCGGGACAATGATGTGACATCATCGCACCGCACACATCAGCACAAATGGCCAATTCCTGATAGGCATAAAAGGGTTTTCTCACTACAAAGATTAGCTTTCAACAAAAAGGGACAGTTAAATGAAGACTTTTCTAAATAAATGGGTCAATAAATTTTACTTTAGTCCTGAGATAAGTAGTTGTATGTGCTCTGAAGAGCACACAGGGTGCTATAGTTATCTGCGTATCAGGTGGACGTCTGTTATCTGATTAGGTGAGAGCAGGGACTGACAGTGAAACTGTGTGGTAAGAGAACCCCTCCTAAGGCTATGTTCACACGGGGTAATTTTGGCGCGCATTTTGCCGCGTATTTGCGCTCTAAAACAAGCGAGATGTGCGCCAAAATTACGGTAATCCATAGTTCTCATAGAGATTATGGATTATGTCTCCTCTCCCTGCTTGTACAATACAACCGCATTGTACGTGCGGGGAGATAAGTGACATGTCGATTAATCGCGGCGAATAAGTGCCGCGAGTAATGACTGTCAATGGGGCCGGCGGGCTGTTGGGGGAGTACGCGTGTATTAGCATGAGCTCCCGAAACACACGATGTACTGCGGCGCGTACTGTACACGCTGCAGTACATCATGTGAACATATCCTTACGCTTACTAGGTCGAATAGCGATGGTCCACAAAGGGCTTTAACTGTTTGCATGTCCAGAAAAACGCAAACCGTTAATTAGGCCGTAAAATCCCTGACATTAGCATCCCCAGGCCCTAACCCTAACTCGGGACAAGGGCCCCCTTACGGCTGCTACGGCGGTATTTCTGCCACTGATTAAAAGTATCTAGCAGTAAGGCTATGTTCACTCGGCGTAATTTCAGTGTGAATTTCGCAGTGTATTTGCGCTTTAATACGGACGAAATGTGCGCCGAACTATGGATTACGCCACCTCTACCCGCTCATACAATCCAATAGTATTGTACGCGCGGGGAGATAAGGGACATGTCAATTACTTGCGGCGAATACGCTCCGCGAGCAATGAATGTCAATGGGGCCGGCGGGCTGCCGCCCCCACCGCGTCACGGGAGTACACGCGTATTAGCGCGACTCCCAAAGCACCCGCCGTAATTGCGGCCGTACTGTACATGCCGCAATTATACCGTGTGAACATAGCCTGAGACTGTCTGTGTTGCCCATAGCAACTAATCACAGCTCAGCTTTCATTTCATTTCTGGAAAAATGAAAGCTGAGCTGTGATTGGTTTCCATGGGCTCTGAGTGGTTGCTATGGGCAACACAGACAGTTTTGCTGGTTGTTTTTCATACATAAGGCCCAGTATCTTTACATAATGTTTCCATTGCAGCTGCAAGTGGGAGTGAACTGGAAGCAAAAATGCTGACGTTTCACCAGGAAGGCATCTGCCTGGGTTGGCATTTCCAGGAAGGACACCAGTGAAGCTGCTCTGTTTAGTGTCAGAGTTGGCATTTATATCATAGTCTCTTATGTGAGTCAGCTGATTAGTGTCCTGCTCCCACCATTGTTCTGACAATGATTAACCCCTTAACAACAGAGCATTTTTTTTTTGGTTGTCACGTTTTGTTTTTTCGTCATCGCCTTTCAAGAACCAGAACTTTTTTTTATTTTTCCACCTACATAGATATATGAGGGCTTTTATGTTGCGGGACAAGATGTACTTTCTAATGGTGTTATTCACCATACCTAGAATATACTGGGAAGCCGAAAAACTATTGTAAGCGGGGCGAAGTATAAAAACAACGCACTTGCGCCATGTTTGCAAGGTGTTGTTTTTACAGCGTTTATTCTTCAGTATAAATGATGTGTTATCTGTATTCTACAGGTTGATACGTTTCCAGCAATACCAAATATGTATCTGAAAATCGCATCCAAAAACGCAGCGTCAGTCGGATCCAAAACACATCCAACACGCAGGTGCTGGATGCAGCAGGAATGCACCCTATACTTTTAAATAGGGCTCCTGCTTTGTCTTTCGGATCAAGAATTGACACGACAACATGACTTATCAGAAAAGATGTAATTAAACCATAGTTGCCAACTTTTGAAAATGGAAAAGCAGGAGATTAAAGAGGCAAAAATTTTCATGGACACGGCCATCTTTTTGGTGTGCCACGCCCCTTCAAAAAGCCACACCCACTCCGCCTAACTGCATAATGGCTTTGGAAGAAAGCCAGGTAGATGCCCTTATAGCCAGGTAATAGCCCCCCATAACCAGGTAGATGCCCCTTACAGGCAGGTAGATGCCTCCTTGTAGCCAGGTAGATGCCCCCTCTGTAGCCAGGTAGATGCCCTCCTTTGTTAGCCAGGTAGTTGCCCCCTTTGTTACCAGGTAGTTGCCCCCTTGAGCTGTAGTGCCCCTTAGTGTAGGATGCCCCCCCTTTAATAGTCAGGTAGTTGCCCCCTTTAGTAGTCAGGTAGTTGGGTAGTTGCCCCCTTTAGTAGCCAGGTAGTTGCCCCATTTGTAGTCAGGTAGGTGCCCCTTTGTAATCAGGTAGTTGCCCCCTTTAGTAGCCAGGTAGTTTCCCCCTTTAGTAGTCAGGTAGTTGCCCCCTTTAGTAGTCAGGTGTTGCCCCCTTTAGTAACAGGTAGTTGCCCCCTTTTGTAGCCAGGTGTTTCCCCCTTTAGTACCAGGTAGTTGCCCCCTTGATCGGTTTGTGCCCCATTAGTAGCCAGGTAGGTAGTTGCCCCCTTTGAAGCCAGGTAGTGCCACCTTTAGAAACCAGGTAGTGCCCCTTTAGTAAGCCAGGTAGTGCCCCCTTTGTAGCAGGTAGTGCCCCCTTTAGTAGCCAGGTAGGTAGTTGCCCCCTTTAGTAGCCAGGTAGGTAGTTGCCCCCTTTCGAAGCCAGGTAGGTAGTTGCCCCTTTTAGAAGCCAGGTAGTTGCCCCTTTAGTAGCCAGGTAGGTAGTTACCCCCTTTAGTAGCCAGGTAGGTAGTTGCCCCCTTTAGAAACCAGGTAGTGCCCCCTTTAGTAGCCAGATAGTTAGTTGCCCCCTTTAGAAGCCAGGTAGTGCCCCCCTTTAGTAGCCAGGTAGGTAGTTGCTCCCTTTAGTAGCCAGGTAGGTAGTTTACCCCTTTAGAAGCCAGGTAGTTGCCCCCTTTAGTAGCCAGGTAGGTAGTTGCCCCCTTTAGAAGCCAGGTAGTGCCCCCTTTAGAGCTAGGGAGTTTGCCCCCTTTAGAAGCCAGGTGAGTTGCCCCCTTTTGTAGCCAGGTAGGTAGTTGCCCCCCTTTTGTAGCCAGTTAGGTAGTTGCCCCCTTTAGAAGCGGTAGTAGTTGCCCCCCTTTAGAAGCCAGGTAGGTAGTTGCCCCGTTAGTAGCCAGGTAGGCCCCTTTAGTAGCCAGTAGGTATTGCCCCTTTAGAAGCCAGGTAGTGGCCCCTTTAGTAGCCAGGGAGGTAGTTTACCTTGAAGCCAGGTAGTTGCCCCCTTTAGAAGCCAGGTAGTGCCCCCTTTAGAAGCCAGGTAGGTAGTTGCCCCCTTTAGAAGCCAGGTAGTGCCCCCTTTAGAAGCCGGGTAGGTAGTTGCCCCCTTTAGTAGCCAGGTAGGTAGTTGCCCCCTTTAGAAGCCAGGTAGTGCCCCCTTTAGTAGCCAGGTAGGGAGTTGCCCCCTTTAGTAGCCAGGTAGGTAGTTTACCCCTTTAGAAGCCAGGGTAGTGCCCCTTTAGTAGTCAGGCAGAGCCCCCCTATAGATGATAAAAATAAAATAATAAATTCCACTTACCTCACCAGGCTCCTTGCAGCACGTCCGAGGCTGACGACTGAGTACTCTCAGCGTCACAGGGGGAGTGAGTGCAGCCGCGCACCTGTATGTACGGCGCGCACCAGCCGGCGCCGTACATACAGGGGAAGGAGGGAGAAGGGGAACGATCCCTCCTCCCAGCACAGTGACACGCACCGGGCGGGTGAGCGGACGCTGCGGCCGCTTCACTCGCCTTTTTAGCAGCAGCCTGGCGGCACAAGAGTAGCGTACCAGCGTACTCTGTCGCGCGGCCATTTAAAGGACCCCCGCTGCCTGCTGGCGGTGGGAGGTTCGCCAACTCTGCCGGGAGGGCGGGGGAGGGACCCCAAATAGCGGGACCCCCCCGCCAAAAGCGGGAGATTTGGCATGTATGAATTAAACACACATGGGCGATCACTCGTCTGTAAAATCACACTGCTCATTGTTATATGCGTGTTTGGGTACATCTAGAAGGACCCAAACACATCTAAGAACGTAAGTTCACATGGACAGGACAAGCTGTGTGAACATAGCTCAAGGCTATGTTCACACAGCTTATTCACGCCGTAATTGTGGGACAGATTTCGCCCCGCAATTACGGCGTGTGCTCCGGGGCGGGGGGGCCGACAGCTCGCCGGCCCCATAGACATCCATTGTCCACGGCGCGTATCCCGCTAGGATAATGTGCATGTCATTTTCTCCCCGCTCGCCGTATTCGCCAAGCGGGGAGGGGAGACGGAATCCATAGTTCTCTATGAGAACTGTGGATTACCGTAATGCCGGGGACGGCTTTCAGCCATATTGGAGCGCAAAACGGCGCGCAATACGGCTGAAATCCGTCCCCAAATCAGCCGTGTGAATGAGGCCTAAAGCAGCACTTTTCAATTAACACGATGTTGAATTGTAGCAAAACAATGTTGTAACTCCAACATGCTTTAATCCAGTGCTCAGGAGGATGGGAAATAACTCAGTGAGTTGTCCCTGTTTCTTACCAGTCCCTTTTCACAGGAAAGTAGTCACACGTTCCCTTTTGATGAAATGTCAATTCCTGTGGTAAATGAAGCATTACATAGTTACCATTAAAGTCATTGCGCTGTCCATGTAAGGGTATGTTCACACTGCATTTTTTAATACGTTTTTCAATCCGAAAAAGGACTGAAAAACGCCATGTAAAACGTATCCAAACACGTACCCAAAGTGTGCTGCGTGTTTGGATGCGTTTTCTCTGCAGCAGAAACGTACCCTATAGTTGTAAAACAGATCCAGAATTGACATGACAATTCTTTGATCACATCTGTTAAACACATCCGAAAGACGCATGTAAAACGCACATCATCTGAACAACAATCCGTGTTTTACAATGAAATCCAGGTAAATCACACCGAGTGTTGTTAGATATGTGCTTGGGTGCAATTTTCGGACCCAAACCCAAAATCCAAAACTATTACTACTTAAGGATCATATAATACTGCCAGACCATACAGGGACCATATAGTTGTAGATACTAGTTGTATGTAGGCTCTGCAGAAATATAAGTGATTACACTGCAGTTACATTAAGTGACTCACAGGAGGTGTCTTTTCTGATCGGAGTCGCTCACTTTCTCTTCTCTTCTCCATCTGGCCCAGATGATTACTTCTCTCGGCCACGACTCCTCTCTGCAGAATTTACCACACAAACATTGTTAGGTTATAGGTCCCCCATGCATCGTCAGGTAGTTTATAGGTCCCCCAGCACAGCATAGGTAGTTTATAGGTCCTCCAGCACAGCATAGGTAGTTTATAGGTCCCCAGCACAGTATAGATAGTTTGTAGGTCCCCAGCATCGTATAGTTAGTTTATAGGTCCCCAGTATTGTATAGATAATTCATAGGTACCCCAGCACTACATGGGTCCTCCAGCACTGTATAGGTCCCCCAGCAATGTAATAGTTCCCCCTGCCATATTTTGGTCCTCCGCATTTTATAGGGCTAATTAAAAATAAAAACTGACAGCACTCACCTTAGCTCGCTCCCTGATACTGTCGCTGCTCCAAGTCTTTCTGCACAGGCGGCGGGACCAGGGCCGTTCCTAGGGACGGGCGATGGCCCAGAGCTCCACTCACCTGAGGGGGGGCGCCGCGGTCGCCCGCCCAGGGATCGGCCTCTGCTCTGCACGGCCATTGTAACACAGCCGCGCAGAGTCACTCAGCAGTGCCACACTCGCCTGGGCAGCTGCTGGTAAGGGAGGAGGCAGGGACGGGATACATCCTGCCCTTCTCCCCTGTATGTATCAGCATCGAGGCGGGAGCACGGTTTTTATCCATGCCCACCTGTGCACTGGACTCCTGAAGCCGGCAGCGCTGTCACCGAGGAGATCCCTGGGAGCTGCGCGACAGTGGAAGCCGGGTGAAGATGTCACACAGCTTACACTGCTCAGCAGCTCCCGGACCTGGATGCGCGGACTGTGGTGAGGTGAGTACTGTTTT
Source organism: Phyllomedusa bahiana (assembly GCA_025379985.1). Taxonomy (NCBI): domain Eukaryota; kingdom Metazoa; phylum Chordata; class Amphibia; order Anura; family Hylidae; genus Phyllomedusa; species Phyllomedusa bahiana. Next base: position 4,886 of record JAODAL010047058.1, on the reverse strand, counting down.
TTATTTTATTATCATTAGCTGCAGGGACTACTACACGGCTATAGGGGCATCTACCTGGGTATAGGGGGGCATCTACCTGGCTGTAAGGGGGCATCTACCACCTTGCTGTAAGGGGGCATCTACCTGGATATTGGGACATTATCGGCATGTCTAGGGCGGCACCTACCTGGCTATAGGAGGCTCTACCTGGATGTAAGGGGGAACTACCTGGCTGTAGGGGGAATCTACCTGACTTATAGGGCTACTACTGACTATAGAGGGGCGACTACCTGGCTATAGGGGGCTACTACATGACTACAGGACTATTACATGGCTATAAGAGCTTATTACAGGGGCTACTACCTGGATATAAAGGACTACTACCTGGCTAGTAGGGGGCTACTACCTCGCTACATGGGCTTATGTCTGGCTACAGTGTCTACTACCATGGCTACATATGAGTGTTGATATAGATGGGGAGATTAGTATAGAGATAGGATTGGTAGAGAAGTGCTGATAAATTTGAGGAGTCTAGTCTGTTTTGTAAATTTTACAGTGGAGAGTGTCGAGGCGGGGAGAGTCGTTATGACGGTCGGGCAGAAGACAACAACCTCTTCAGGAGGTTCTCTGTAAGTGCTGGTTGTAACTTTTACTGTAATCAAGTATATGTCTGCAGAGCCTGGTGTTCAGCTGGTACTAGCAACTGTATGAGTGTAATATTAATTGTAGTATAATGTTTGTATTCCGTAATGGTATGGTTGTATTATTCAGTCTACTATGTGCTGGTGATATGTGGTCTTAGTAGGACCTTGGGTACTATTAGCATGGGGATTATGGTTTTGTGTAGCAGTGTTATTGGTAACTTTACTGACTATTATTTAGTAGTTTTATACCTAGCATCATTGTGTTAAAAGCTTTTTGTATATTTTAGATTTGGTTGTGGTGATGAATGTGTCTCATACGTGGCGCATTATGATTGGGGGGAGGGGCGAATTTTTCACCTCGCCCTTGAGTGCAATTTAGCCGAGGAAATGCCCTGGCGTGACGCACCCTAGGCCACGCAGCAGCGGTGTTGACACTCACGCCGCCTGTGCTGTGTACTCCGGTGAGCCTGCTTGCGGCTCATCAGAGTACTCTGCGGACCTGAGATCCGCAGGAGCCTTTAACTTTATGTGTGCCATCAACGGACGCACATACAGCGGATGCACGTACAATTGAGGAGGCGGTCGGCGCTCCAGGCCCACAGCAGCGGCCTGGAGCCCGGCGAGGTTTGGGACACAGGCAGTTTTATCCGGGGCACAAGCCCTGAATCCTACTTAAATGTATTTCATTGACATTTCATGTGATAAAGCAACACAAAATAGCAAGTATTTTTGAAGTGTGAAGAAAATGATACATACTTTTCAAAATTTTTGCAAATTAAAAACTGGCAAGTGTGGCATGCATATGAATTTAGCCCCCTGTTTCTGCAAAAAAACCACCAAAAAAGTGCCAAAAATCATTTTTTTTTAGCTGTTTTTGACATGCATTGGACAAAAAACTCAGTTTTATGAACGGTTTTCAGTGAGTTTTTTTGTCTAAGGCTGTGTAGACCTAGCCTTAGAAGTCACCTAATTAGTAAATAGAGAACATATATATGTAATTTATTCTCAGTATAACTACAGCTGTTTTTTGAAGCTCTTTTTGAAGGTTTGTTAGAGAACATTAGTGTACAACAGCAACATGAAAACCAAAAAACAAATCAGACAGCTTAGGGATAAAGTCAAAGTGTATTGCAGATTTAGGTTTTAAAAAAAATAGCCCAAGCTCTGCACATCTGCTGAAGCACTGTTCAATCCATCATCCATAAAAGGGAAGGAGTATGGCACAACTGCTAACCTACCAAGACATGGCCATCCACTTAAATTGACAGCCCAGACAAGGAGAGCACTAATTAGAGAAGTAGCCAAAAGGCCGAGGATCACTCTGAAGGAGCTGCGGAGATTCACAGCTCAGATGGGAGAATCTGTACGAAGGCCAACTATTAGTCGTGTACTTCACAAGTCTTGCCTGTATGGGATGGTGGCAAGAAGAAAACCCTATTTGAAAGCAAGACATAAAAAGTCCTGTTTGCAGCTTGCAAAAAGCTCTGTAGGGGACACAGCAAGCAGGTGGGAGAATGTGCTCTGTCAGATGAGACCTAAATGCCAAATGCTATGGGTGGAGGAAAGCAAACATGTCATCACCGAAACACACTATCCCCACTGTGAAGCCTGGTGGTGGCAGCATCATACTGGGGGGGAAGGCTTTGCTTCAGCAGGGACTGAGAAGCTGCTCAGTGTTGATGGAAAGATGAACGGGGATAAATCATACTTGCCAACTTTTGAAAGCGGGAAAGTGGGAGATCCGATGGGGCGGCGAGCTACTTATCAAAAATCTGTGTGACCACGCCCATCTTGCTGGTGAACCACGCCCCCTTCGAAAAAAGCCACACCCCCACTCCATCTAACTGTGTAACGGCTCTGGAAGAAAGCTAAATTAAGGTTTGGCGTCAGCCAGTTTTCCTGGACTATTGGATAGTCTATTCAGCATCCAGAGAGTGGGAGATACCGCAAAAAACCTGTGCACTAACCTAAACCACTACGATTAAAATCAATATTTCTACCATACAGTGATTATATAGTTGTAGATATCAGTGTTACACAGACTCTGCAGACTGTATGTATTACCTCCATTACAGTGGTAGTCTCCTGCTGTAACACAGACTCTGCAGACTGTATTTTACCCTCCATCAGTGACCATACAGTGCTTGATAACCAGTGTACAAAGGCTCTACAGACTGTATATACCACCCATACAGTGAACATTACAGTGCTAGATACCAGTGTACACACGCTTCTGAGAACTTATAAGTAAGTTAAATCCAGGACGTACGGAGACGTATCTGCAGAGTTGTTCTCTTTCTCTTCTTTCTTATTCTCCATCTGTCCCAGGACCGCCATGACGGTTCTCCCGGCCACAAATCTTCTCTTGTAGATGTTACAAACTAAAATCTTTGACTCCTCACTTTATAAGCAGTTCTATACCAATTAATGTGTATATGTAGGTTATGTCAAAAGCCAGTGAAAATTATTCTATTTCTCACAGAGAAACCTATACTATTAGCTGTGTCATTACAATTTAGTTAGATTAGAGATTGGAAGATTATATGTAGTTAGGTAGAGAATTTTTAAAGGAGCATCTACGCTGGGTAAAGTTCACGGGGGGGAGTGGATGGGGGGGGCCCTGCCGGGCGAAACACAGGACAAAGCTCTATAAATAATAATGGATAAAGTTCACCAAGACATAGTGTAGAAATTGCACAGCAATAGATTTTTTATTAACAGTTTTCTATTGAATATTTCCTGGATATTTGGGCAGGCTGAACTTATAGGATACACATCTTTTCTAGCTAACTGCAGGTCTCTTTGTTAGTGCAAAACTCCAATTTTATTATCAGTATACATTTCGATAGGTGTTCATTTTCAATTTGCCCATTCCACCTTTGTTTATATATCACCTTTCACTTAAATTTGAATCCCGCAATTTTTAGTCACCACAGGTGAATTGAAAGGGGCCAAAAATACTTGTATTATCAATCATAAGATAGTGTTTTTTTTCTTTGGCGACCAGCTTTGTTTTGAACTTGCATTAATTTGAAACAGCTTTTTAGTCACCCCGGGAATTTATAGGTGCCAAAAAACCTTTTTATGAAAAATTTCGAAGTGTTTTTTCACTTTGGCGCAGGCCGCTTTGTTGATGATTTTTGCAGTTAAATTTGAAAAAGGCCCAAATTTTTAGTCACCCCAAAGGTGAAATTTATGGGGCCAAAAAAAACTTTTATTATCCAATTAAATCAGATAGTGTTTTTTACTTTGGCGCACCAGCTTTTTTATAATTCTTTTCATTAATTTGAATAAACAATTTTTTAGTCCACAGGTGAATTGATAGGTGCCAAAATACCTTTATTTTCGAATAATTTCGATTGTGTTTTTTCACTTTGGCGAGGCCCGCTTTGTTGTGTTACTTTGCAGTTAAATTTAAAACAGCAATTTTTAGTCACCCCGGTGAATTGTTTGGTGCCAAAAATACCTTTATTATCCCTTTTCATTTCAATACTGTTTTTACTTTGGCGCGGCCCGCTTTGTTGATGATTACTTTTCAGTTAAATTTAATAAACAATTTTTAGTCACCAAGGTGAATTGTAGGGGCCAAAAATCCTTTATTATCCAATTTTCATTTCAATACGTGTTTTTTCACTTTTGGGCCCGGCCCCTTTTTTGATGATTACTTTGCAGTTAAATTTGAAACCCGCAAATTTTTTAGTCACCCCCCCAGGGAATTATGGTGCCAAAAAAACCTTTTATTATCCAATACTTTGATATTTTTTTTCACTTTGGCCAGGCCAGCTTTTTTGAAGATCTACTTGCAGTTTAAATTTTTTAAGCAATTTTATAGTCACCCCAAGGTGAAATTTATAGGTCCAAAAAATTTCCTTGTTTACGAAAACATTTAGATAATGTTTTTCACTTTGGCGCGGCCAGCTTTGTTTATGATCTACTTTGCAGTTATATTTGAATCCCGCAATTTTGTTTTTATTTGAGGGATTTGAGAATAGCGTGATTTGCCCTTTTAAAAAAAGGGGCTTTTAAAACTTCCCCCTTCTCAAAATTTTTTATTTTGAACATGGAGGAAATTAGGTGGTAAGCGGCAAAGGGGGGGGGGGGGGTGGACATGGAGGGGGGTACGAGAGAAAGGGGTCCTCCCGTGCTGGGGGACAACACGCATGCCAGCGGATCTCAGTTGCAGGGGCCTCAGGGGCCCGTCATCGTGGGTCAGGGCCCCGTGAATCTCAGTAAGAACGCGCCCAATCTGTCCAGTGGGTTTAA
>JAODAL010047057.1:0-30305 GCA_025379985.1 Phyllomedusa bahiana | reverse complement strand
GCCGCCTCCAGAATGTCATTGTGCCACTGCCTGGTAAAGCTGCGGTCTGCCATCGTCACCTCAACCTTCCCCAATGTTGCCCCCTGAGCCTCACTTTTTTTTTTTCCAGCTTTCGCTAGCAATTTTATCGGGCTACTTTCCCCCCTTTGAGTTTTTTGGTCATTTTGCCCCTTAAGGCCCGGGAATTTTTAGGGGGGTTTTCTAAAGCGGCGCAGTCATGTGGTGATACTAAAACACAACATTGTATGAAGACCAAACCAAGCCCCCTCTGCATATTTAACATGGCACAACGTCACAGCACCTGCGGGCCCTTGGGCAGCCTGGAAATGCTTTTTTTTAACGGTTTGTGCCGAAGAAATTGGGACCAAAACGAATTTTGTGGGGAAAAATTCGCGCGGACCAACCCCCGGGAATTTTTGAAAATTCGGCCATCTCTAATTCTATACGTATAGGGACCAAAATGCAAATGTAAAATACAGCTCATCCCAAAAGATAAATCCAAAATATGTTGCTTCATTAAGGGGTTATACCATGTTAGGTTATTTTGTTTTTTTAAGGGTGTCTGCTAAATGTTGAGTTTTTTAAAAAAAAGATCTTTAAAAAACAACAGCTTTGCAATATTGTTCATTAAAAATGCCTACGATTTTGATTTACCCCGTTAGCAGGGGGTGCTCAGCTCTCAAATCTCTATAGCCACCACTGTTTGATCCTTATCTACGGGCTGTAAGGTCTGTATACTCATCAATTTTTAAGCCAGGTCAAGCAATAGCCCCTCAGGCACAGAATGTTTTTAGTGGAGGGAGGGGGAGGGGGACTCGGGCTTCTCTGCTCCCATTAAACCCCGTGTGTGCCTGTTTCCCCCTGCTCTCTACACAGATAGATGTGACAGCATGACCCTTGTGTTACTAAAATCATGATGTGTCTTTGGAAACTGTCCTATATAATACTATACAGTCAGGCATGTGAATACTTCAGCTCCCTGTATTATGGACATTGATATGTAACATTTCCCTAGCTGATGTGTCTTTTTACAGGGTTGTTGTTGCGGAGATGGGGGAGACTTGTAAGTAAGCGGGGGATATGGAACATTTGCATCCCCTCTGCTCTGCTATTACAACAGCTTCACATTCCTCTCTACACTCAGATCGGGCCCCTCCGCAACAACCTAGGCGGGGCACCCCACAGGGTTAACCTGGCAGCAAACCCCCCCCCCTTGCTGTATAAATTACTGAGCTGCCTTGTGCTGAGGGGAGGGTGGAAGAGCGAGCAGAAATTTGAAAGAAGCACTCCCCCTAATTCAACTATCAGGCTTACTGAAAGGCTAAAAGCTCTAATAGACAACCCCTTAAAAACCACTTCCAGGGAGGTTCAAATAATATGGCTCAAATTTTTTTTCCTCCCCCCCTTCTGAAAGACATAACATTTTTAATCTTCCACCTACAACTATGAGGGCTTTTATTTTGTGGGATAAGATGTACTTTCTAATGGTGTCATTCACCATACCATAGAATATACTGGGAAACCACAAAAAAAAAATTGTAAGTGGGGCAAAATGTGAAAAAATTTACTTGCGCCATGTTTGCAGGAGTTTTTTTTTTAAAAACGAAAAATCTTTGGTAAAAATATGTTAACTGCATTCTACGGGTTTGATATGCGTTCCCAATCCCAAAACAGTATGTTTTCTGTTATTTTTTGGTACCCTAAAAAAATTCCAAACACTTTCTACTTTTGTGTGCTGATGTGTACTTTTTATTGCTAGCAGTTTGGAATGCATGTGACTTTTTTGATCAATTTTCTCCAATTTTTATGGGACGTGAAATGACCAAAAAACCATAATTTTGGGCTTTAAAATTTTTTTCCTTTTCTATGGTTTTTCAGGTACGGGAAAAATGAGTGGATTTTAATAGATTGGATTTTTTTAAACGGGGCGATACCAAAAGGGGGAATTTTTATTATTTTTTTAAAAGGCAAGGGGAAAGTATTTGAAATTTAATACTTTTATTTTTTATACTTAAATTTTTTTTTTTGAACTTTAACTTTGTCACGATCGCAGTGAGGAACGGTGTGAGGCACCGTTTCTCATTGATTTAGACGCTGTGGCCATCTATGCCGCGGCGTCTGAGTGGTTAAACAGCACGGGTGCTGTGGTGCCCGCCAGCGCTGTAACACAAGTATCTCTGGGAATGTTCATACCCCCTTCTACAGACAGAAGCAGGGACAGTTCCCCAGGGTAATAGAGCGGTCTTTTTTTTAATAAGAAAAATTTGTTTAATTGTTTACATTTGAAAAACACATGTTTTTACTTCTGGGAGATCTGTAGCATTGTTTCCTATAGATTTAATCTCTTGCAGTCATCTCACGAACAGGTTTAATAAAAATTTGCAGAGCTTTATAACCACCGAAGCCTGAAAAAAGTATTTGAGTCTGGAGCTGTGAAACAGCATGGTGAAAAAAAAACCTTTAAGAACAGTCACCTAATACACCAGTCCTATTAATATGCTATATGCATGCACAGACTACAGATACACGCTAGAGACAGCGTCTTGACTTCTGAGTTTAATATTTTTCCAAAGCAATATATATAGATACATTAGTTTTCGAAATATTTCAGGCACTTTAAAAAAATACTGTGATTTTCTTTTCCTTTTTTATTAGAAAAGTCATTAATTTGCAAAAATAAAATTGAGATTTTACTTAATGAGACAAAACTGGTTTGCATTTATGTTTTAATGCCTACAGAAAGAAAATCATTGCTGTCCCACTTATTACAGTTTTTATTTCTAAGAGCTGTTATTAAAATTCAGAAGAAATGTGGCTTGTGCTACATTTTCCTTGACTAAAGCAAAAAAAGATTGTCCTATTTTTATTTCCACTAGCTTTTTTTTAAATACCTTGAGGACAGATAGATAGTTATTCCACTCAAAAAAGTTTATAACTAGCATCTTCCATATTTCTACTGTAGGTTGGCAGCATTTTTAAATGTATTAAATTTTTTTTACAACATTAGGGGGCTTAGAAATGTAGTAGTAATTTTTACATTTTGAAGAAAACTTGCAACATTGAAATTTTTAAAGACCAGTACAGTTCTGATGTGGTTTTAAGGGGCCTGTATGTTAGTTATCCCCATATCTTACTCCATATAAGAAACTACAACCCTTAGAGTATTCAAAATAGCATTTAGGAAGTTTATCAACCTATTTGGTGTTTCATAGAGTAAAGCAAAGTGAAGGTGAAATTTCACTTTGTTTGCAGATTTTAATTTTTTTTCCACATAGCCATAACACAGTTGATATAACCAGGAAAATGCAGCTTAAAGGGGTTTTGCCAGGACGCGAGTTACTTACCTCCTTATCAGCACAGAGTAGAAAATAAACAAAATCATGCGATTTATGAACGCGGGGGTGGGGGGGGGGGTGACAAAAAGTGAGGAATAAGAGAGCATCTCAAAACTTAACTCAAATAATAACATTACAACAGTGGATTTATCTATACAGCAGACAAAAAGCTCATACACTGCACTTTCTCCCCAGTCCCTTGAAAGCTCATTCATTTTCCCTGTCATCAGATAAGAAGTTACTTACCTCCTTATCAGCACAGAGTAGAATATAAACAAATCATGCTGATCAGTTCATGAACGCGCAGGGTGATATCGAGGTAGAGTGAGCAGAGATGAGGAATAAGAGAAGCATCTCAAAACTTTAACTCAATACTAACATTACAACAGTGATTTATCTATACAGCAAGACAAAAGCTCATACACTGCACTTTCTACCAGCCCTTAAAGCTCAATCATTTTCCCTGTCATCCTAAACTATCGACAGTGTTTCAACGCAAGCAGCAGCCAGTCCATCTCCTGTCATCTCCTCTTGGTCGTCGTCTAATGCAAACTTCAGGTAACTAACTGGGGACGGAGACAATGCTGTATCTCTCAGAGCTTCAACTTTTTGTACAATCACAAATACTTTATAAAAGTGATTGAGCATATATCCAACGAGTATAAGCCGACCCAGTAAAGCTGACGGTACCTACCTTTTTGCCAACAAAAAACGGGAAACGCTATTGACTCGATTTCTGACCTAGTGTGGAAAATGCAGGCGGCTACTGGGTAAATACTCCCAAATAACAAATGTGTATACAATAAATATTCTCATAGCAGATATAATGTCCCCCCATGTGCAATATTGTACCCTATAGGCAGGTATAAGGCAAGATAATGTCCCCCACAGGCAAGTATAAGGCGCTATGATATTGAACCTTCCTCACCAGGCATCATATAGGGCAAGGGAATAGTACCCCCAAAGTGCAGTTAGTAGAAGGCAGGTTTATGTCCCCATAGGCAGGTACATAGGCAGGTTTTACATGCCCCATAGGCAGTTATATGTCCTTATAGGCAGGTAATAGGCAGGTTATAAGGCAGGTATCATGTTCTTAAATAGGTAGGGTATGACAGGCAGCTATAGGCGGGTAATACAAGACTGGTATAGGCTTGTTATAAGCTGGGTATAGGCTAGGTCTAGGCATGTATACAGGAAGGTTAATCAGGCTAGGTATGCAGGTGTACGCTGGGTATAAGTCAGGTATAAGGCTAGGTAATAGGTAGGTCAAGGGGTAGGGTTATAGGCTCAAGGTATAAGGAGGGTTATAGGCTGGTATAGGAGCATATAGGCAGGTATAGGCTAGGTACATAGGCTGGTAAAAGGCATGTATAGTCTGGTCACATCTCCTTGGCAGGTATATTGGCTAGTATAGGCAGGTAATAGGCTAGTCATTAGGCCAGGTAGAAATAAGGCAGGTATAGGCTGGTATAGGTCATGTATTAGGTAAGTGTAGGCTCGTTATAGGCAGGTAATAGGCAGGTATAGTCAGGTATAGGCTTGGTATAGGCAGATATAGGCTCAGGTATAGGCTGGTATAGGCAGGTATAAAGGCTAGGTAATAAATCGGTAATAAAAAAAAAAACAAACAAACACTTAACCGTGAATCCCTTCACACGTTCGCTCCCCTCTCGCTGTCCGGACCATCCTGCGCGCCTCCGCCCTCTGTCCTTCTCAGCACAGGCGGGTGATGTCAACAGGCCGATGGCACAGCAGCGTGATGAACACACGCTGCCTGTGCTTGAAACCTCCGGGCCGCCGCGAGTTTTGCTTGCGCCGTCCAGAGTCCACTCTGCGGAGCGGGGCAAGCGCTACGCTCTCTGCACCGCAGTGGAGTAACATCTCTCCTGCATGCGCTCATGGAGGATCGCATTATAGGGAAAGATCGCCGACTATCGAGCTGGTCCACGGCAGAGTAGGCCCGTCGCTGTCAGCTTAGCTCGGGATTTCAGACCATAGTCCGCTCCCTGAGAGATCGCATGTAAGCAGAAAAGTTTCCCTTCCGGCGCACGGGCCATCGCAGGCGTCCCGAAGCGCCGACAGTGACTCGAGTAAAGCCGAGGTAGAGTTTTTCAGCTCATTTTTTGGGCTGAAAAACTCGGCTTCTACTCCAGAATATACGGTAAATACCCATGTTGGAGGATCCCACGTCAACATTACATCATGGCAAAGCCCCTTTAAGTGCTGTGATAGCAGTGGGACACAGATAGGTGGTACACACTGACGCTTTAAATTGAAGAGGATCTGTGTACGCCTGTGTGCTATGAGCAGCCAGCATAGCCAAGAAGGACTAGGATGGCTAATGGAGAAGGGAAGCTTCCACCAGCGCCACAGAGTAGAACAGTGGTAAATGGATGCAGACAGGAGCCACACAGGTAATGACATAAACAATATTGTTATCTCTTATGATTAAAAATGTAAACAAGCACCCGTTCATAGTTGTTGGCAACCAGCAAGGGACGGATATTACAAATGCAAAAAAAAAAAAAAAACATGGCTCCTCCCCACCACAGAAATGACAGTATCTGTAGAATTTCTTCCATCAGAGAGAATATTGTTTTTTTGTGTATTATTTGTACAGATTTTTATTTTATTTTTATTTTTACATTTGTCAGCATTTAGTAACCAAAAACAAAAATAAAAAAAGCAAAAACAACAAAAAAGTAAAATGCAGGCTTGTCTTCTACTTATTCTTTGCTGTTCATGAATATTTGTCAATCTTGTCATATTTAATCCATATTTAAAGATCAAAATGACAAAGAATATGTTTAAACGTAATAGAACATCATGAGAAATTGTGGACTTCCATTGAGGATATGTTTGAAACAATAGATATAACTGAAACAATTCACTGTACAAACAGGCCTAAAACTTGGTGAATCTATTTTGTTGACTCGTAGGCGGCCACATGTATGAAAACTGTCTAGGTCTAAAATTCACTTTTTTGCCCATAGCAACCAACAAGATAGCCCCTTTCATTCTTCCAGAGCGCTATATGAAATGAATGGGCGCTATGATTGGTTGCTATGGGCAACAAAGTGAAATTTAGACCTAGACAGTTTTCATACATGTGGCCCTAGATTTCTGCCGGAGATTTCTACTTTATATGTAATTTAATGTACAGAGCTATATATTGCATGGAACACTGGAATCTTATTATGCTATAATTGTAAATGTTTGTGCTGTGTATACTCCCAATCACTGCATAAACAAAGTACTCAGTTGAATGCAAGAACCCTTTATCCAATGATTTATCTGGCTAAATTATCCTTGTCAAGTCAATCTAATCAAGAGGTTCCCAAACTAATTTTAAACCCATTTTTAGGCTATGTCTTTACAGCACAGGTTTTCCATCATATTTTCAGTGTTTTTTAGTATTTTAGTATTTAGAAACCTCTGAAAATCTGACCACACCAAAACCATGCCAAAAACCTCAACAAAAAACTAAAAACCACCCAGGTAACTGGTCGGAAACCCAGCTGATTTGGACAAGAAACTGACAAAATACACAGGTTCAAAGCGGTTTTTAGGAAATTTTTTTGTGGACAATTTTCCCCCGATGATTTTCTGTCCTATGCTGTATAGACCTACTGTAGCTTTAAGAAATGGAAATACTCAATACCCCTTTGGAAATTGATCCTCCTCCATACAAGACCTGCACATTGTCCTCACTGACCTCCTATTTACAGTGTAATGTACATAGTCACTGACACCTCTTGTTCCTTGATCATTTTACCTGCTACTTACACTGACTTTTTACCTGTTTCCTGTGATGACTGAACCCTGCCAGCTCTGACCTACACGCTTGTTAACCAGGATGTCTAACCTATCCCAGCTTTAACTATTTGTCTGCATAACTACATGTAGGCCTATAGTCCAACCAATAACTGTATAAGTTTTTTAGCCTGTTCTATTTGGACATTGTTTGTACATTTGAGGTTAGTGCCTGGGGGGTTCCCTGCATTGAAATCCAGACAGAGAGTGGTGAGGACCACTTAGGGCCACATGTATGAAAACTGTCTAATGTCTAAAAATTCACATTTCGTTTACAAAACCAACCATCAGACGGGCCCCTTTCATTTCATATAGTGCTCTGGAAAAATGAGAGGGGCGTTCTGATTGGTTGCTATGGGCAACAAAGTGAGTTTTAGACACTTCTCATACATGTGGCCCTTAGACTTTAATCCAAAGCAAGTCAAATTATTTACCACAATCACTAGGTAGTCCTTTAGGCTATAAATATGTCATATCTTTCCAACAATTAGGAGATGATATTTTTTAGAATATTTGGTATTCATGTCCCTTCCTGTTGTACCACTATGATTATTTTTTTTACATTTTAATAGATTGTTGCATTGCATTCACAACAATTACATTTAACTTTGTCATTGCACATGTCACGAACATTGCAACATTCCTCTGCCTCTGTCTGCCATGGCATCTGTTGATCGATTCCTGGGGTTGGAATTTGCTTCTGATGTTCACCATTGCAACGTTTAAACTCTCCACACCGGTGCTGGTCCAGTGCACGTCTATCCTCTGTTGCATTTAAAACAGGCACTACTCCAACAGTCTTTTGCCTATTCTGGTTTCTGCACTCCTCATCCGGAGACTCCTGTTTTGTCTGTTCCATGTTTTTCCTCCTGGCGGTGCTGTGTTCCAGTGTTGTCCCTCCTGGTGGTGCCATGTTCCATTTGTCCCTTCCTGGCGGTGTTTGTGTTTCAGTGTGTCCCCTCCCGTTGTGACGTGTTCCTGACGCCTTTTTCTCCTGCGGTGCCGAGTTTCCAGTGTTAAAACATAGTCCTCCAAAAAAAAGTTGGAATCTCGCCTACAAAAAAAAAAAGAGAACAGAAGATGTGATCTTTTGATTTCACTTTATTTACAGTTTTGCCATGGGCAAACTTAACTCTATCAGTTTTCTCAACTATAAACACACCTAAAATGCAAATTTTATTATGTAAAACACTTAACTTCTATACACCACTATTTAAAAACCTGATTTTTACTTAGCCTCCTCTCAAATTATCCCTGTTCTAATTGTGAGGAATAACTCCTTTCTAATATCCGGTCTGGTGGAACACACCACCTATTAACATGAAGAACCTTATATATACAGTGAATTTACTAACTCCAAAAAGGGATCCCCAACGATCCTACTATGGCATTCTTCCTAATCTGATGGACATAAAACATATAAGGTTTCACCCATTGCAGAGGGTCTCACAAGGAAACCTCATATGTTTTATGTACATCTGATTAGGGATTTTAGTGTTTTATAGATTGAGAACTGATAGAGTTTAAGTTTGCCTATGGCAAAATAGTAAAAATAGAGTTCCAGTGTTGTCCCTTCTGGCAGTGGTGTGTTCCCGTGCGAGTTTTCCTCCTGTAGGTGCCAGCATGAGTTCCATGTGCTGTCTCTTCCTGCGGTGACCAAAAGCTCCTGTGCAGTTCCTCCTGGCAGTGTTGTGTGCCTGGCGGTTGTGCTGTGCTCCCCTGTCCTGTGGTGGTCCAAGTCCCCCTATCCTCATCCGCAGCTACCTGGTATGTGACCCCTAGACCCTGCCCTTTTGGACTTTTCCCGCATTACGGACAGTGTTCTATATCTTGGCTAAGGCCTTATGTCCCTGACCGCGGTAGGTGGAGTTCCTCCTCCGTGGTCCCAAGGATTTACTTTCCTACTTTGCATTCTTTCCAAGGCTTTTGTTTCATGTACAGTTGTGTTTTCCTTAATAAAGCATGAAACGTAACTCACAGAGGTCTTGAATTTTCTACGCCTTGTTATTGAAGAACCATATTATTATGACTGGCTGTCAGGAAGGCATTAACAAAGTTTTTTTATATCTATTGTCAGACATTGGACACGTATATAAAAGCACAGGTTCTAGGATAGAGGGCACAGTAAAATCTTTTGGATGTCTTGCGATCATTATAACCATATTCAAAAAACCTGTCAGTAAAAGGCAGGTTCACCAAATGTGTGTCATGGTCCCAGCTCGTTCAAACCTAATTTTAATGAAGACCTGTGACATCTCCTCATATGTCTATTTTAGTAAATATTTGTGTTTCCTGTGAAACAACAATTCTGGAGCATCTTCTCTTATAACTCTGTTGTGCTGATGTAATTCCTTCTATAAATGTATTACTGAATCAGTCAGGTGGGTGTTACAAGGGATGTCTTCTTTCAGCACTGATTGGACAATGTAAAACTACAGGGACACACCCCAAATTGATAACACCCAGCAGATAGACTCAGTAATAAAATATTTGCACCAATATAAATAAAGATGAAATGGTTTTGTTAACTAAAACTATAACAACATACATCTTTTTGGGAATCTAATATAATGACCTTTTATGGATTTTCTTTGTTGACTTTGCACTCTTTGTTTATTTTAATTCAAGTGAATGGTTGAGTGCTGCAATCCCTTATAGTGTCTCAGCTAGAAATACACCATTTTAAAATACAAACCGTGCTGGGAACCTATAAGCATTGAAGAGATGACGTGTTTGATCACCAGGGTTCCATCCACTAGAGCCCCAACTGGCCAAAAAAATGGTTGACCCATGCCTTCATACAACATTTTCATACAACGTTAGATTGGCATGTGTCCAGCAGCTCTATTCAACCTCCATGTGACAGATGTGGATAGATATACTTGGCTATCTCAGTTCCATGGAGATTAACTGAAGGAGCAGCACAAATGTCTAGAAGGACATAGGACCCCTGTCCTCGAGCTTTTTTGGTTTGTCAGTGTTAAGTCAACCAAATACCACACACTTATGCACTTTCTATGGATGAGTAACATAATAATATATATATATAAAATATATATATATATAATATATATATATAAATATATATATTTTATATATATATATATATATATCGTGCTGATCTTATTTTGGGGACATTCTGTGGTTTGTGACCTCAATCTGTTAATACATTTGTCTGGAATGTATACTTTTTGATCTTAATTCTTGGCTTGGCTTAATTCATGGCTTTGAGCTTTTCAAGTTAAGAAACAATGGGCAGATTTACTAAAAGCACATTACATGCACTGGGCTTTCCTGGAGAGCTCTATGATACCGTTTTTGTATGGATGCCTGAGAAGTACAGAGCATTTATGCAGGTTCCCAACCTCTACCTATTTTGTGTGTCGCCATCAAGCTTCTCCCTGCATTATGTTGAAAACACTGGCAATAAGCTATAGACATACGTAATTTTGGGGCCCCTTACGGCCAGAGTATCTGGGTCATCAACACATTACCAGTTCCTATTTTTTACTATGTCAGTGGGCTCCTTTTTTACTACCAATACTACCCTGATGATGTCACTGGCTGTAGATAACATAAGCGAAAGTGATCTGTACTTGGAAAATAATCAGAAAAATGTTTTATCTGCCAATATATATAATCAAAATATATAGATATATGGGAGTTACCAGAGTTCACGCAAGGAAGAGAACTTTTTAATACATGGAAAGAAAAGAATATAAATAAATTAAAAGATTTATTTCATGATAAAGAGAAGCGCTTTCTCACATGGCAAGACTTTAACCCCTTAACGACCTTGGGCGTATCCATACGTCCAGGTCGTTTGGGGGTTAACGCACCTGGACGTATGGATACGTCCTGAGGATCGCGCGAACTCTAAAGCAGAGTTCGCGCGATCGGCGCGGGGTGTCAGCTGTATATTACAGCTGACATCCCGCAGCATCGGCCCCGACCCCGGATCGCTCCGGGGGGGGGGGGGGCGGATAACCCCGTAATTATCGCGACCATCGGGTCGCAATAACTAAGAGAGACGCAGGAGGAGATCGCTCCTCCTGCGTCTCTGTCGGCGGCAGCAGCGCACGGATCGGGCGATCCGTGCGGCTCCTGCCTCCTTACAGACTCCACGGAAGGCAGAGAATGCCTTCCGGGTTGTCTGTGACGTCACGACGCCCGGCCGTGCCCTGTGGGCACGCCCCGGCATCGTGACTGACAGTTGTCAAAAGGAAAACCAGTCATAGAAAACAAGCTATGCACTGATTCCTATTGAATGAGAGATCTAAAGATCTCTCATTCAAATCCCCTCTGGGGAAAAGTAAAATAACAGTGTGAAAAAGTAAAAAATAGTGAACAACAAGTAAAACACAAACACGAAAAATAACATAAAAATACGTACACCGCCCTTTTCCCCTTTACAAACGCCAATCGCCCCAAAAAAGATCAAAAAAAAAATAAAGTACCAATATTTGGTATCGCCGCGTGCGTAACGACCTGCCCTAAAAAATCTGTCATGTTAATTAACCCGTACGGTGAACGCAATAAAAAAAATGGAATAAAAAGCCATTAAAAACTCCTATAAACTCCAAAGTTATACCAATAAAAACGTCAATTCATCCCGCAAAAAAAAAGTCCTTATACAGCTCTGTACGGAAAAAATAAAAAAATGTATGGCTCTCAGAAGATAGAGATGCATAAATATTTTTTTACACACTAAAAAAAAACTTTTCTTTTTTTTTAAAGTTATTAATCATAAAAAAAACTATATAAATAGGGTATCGCCATAATCGTAGCGACCCAAAGAGTAAAGCTAACTTATCACGGATACTGCACGGTGAGCCCTGTTAAAAATAAAAAACACTACTAGGATTGCAGTATTTTCTTCACCCTGGCCTCCAAAAAATGGATTTAAAAGCAATCAAAAAGCCTTGTCCCCCCAAAAATGATACTAATAAAAACGTCAACTCCTCTCGCAAAAAACAAGTCCCTACACAGCTCCAAGCACAGAAAAATTTAAAAGTTATGGCTCTCAAACTATGGTGATGCAAAAACGTATTTTCCTGTTTGAATAAAAGTGTTTTTATTGTATAAAAGCAGTAAAACATAAAAAAAATACAAATTGGGTATCAGTGTAATCGTATTGACCGGCTGAGTAAAGCTACCATGTCATATATACCGTACAGTGACCGCTATAAAAAAATAAAAATAAAAAACACTACCAAGATTGCTGTATTTTGTTCAAAACATCTCACAAAAACCTTAATAAAAAGTGAACATAGCATCATATGCACCACATAATGGTACCAATAAAAACTTCAACTCATCCCGCAAAAAACAAGCCCATACACAGCTCTGCACACAGCAAAATAAAAAAGTTATGGCTGTCAGAATAGGACAACATAAAAACGCAATTTTTTATAGATGCATTTCTACTGTGTAAAAGTAATAAAACAGAAAAAACTATATAAAATCTATATCAATGTAAGTCTACCGACCCCCATAGTAAAGTTATCACATCATTTACACTGCACGGCGAATGCTGTAAAATTGAAACTCAAAAAACAATGACTGAACTGCGTTTTTTCCCCCCATTTTCATTGCCCAATGCTAAAAAAAAACTATGGAACACCTGTGCATCCAAAATGCACAGTACACCCCTAGATGAGATCCCTGATGGGTGTTGAATCCAAAATGGGGCGACTTCTGGAAGGTTTTGCCTGTTCTGCTACTTTGGGGGCTTTGCAAATGCGACATGGCCCCACCAAAATCTGCGTTCCAAAAGCCAAATAGCGCTCCCTCCTTTATACGCCCTGCTATGCGCCCAAACAGCAGTTTACACCCACATGTAGGGTATTGCCAAACTTGGAAGAAATTGCTTAACAAAGTTTTGGGGTTCTTTTTTCCAGGATTCCTTGTATATGTGAAACATTTTAAGCTAAAATTGCAGATTATTGGAAAAAAATTTTTTTTTACTTTTCACAGCCTTATGCTAAAAAAAATTTGTGAATCACCTGTGGGGTCTATATACTCAATGCACCCCTGGATATATTCCTTAAGGGGTGTAGTTTCCAATATGTGGTCTATTTAGGGGTGTTTATTAAGTTTTAGCACCTTAGGGTGTCCCCAAACCTGAAATGGCGCCTAAATAAAATCGTATTGAAAATGAGACCCCAGAGTATAGTAGGTGCTCCTCCTATTCTGGGACTTATGGTTGAGCCAAATAATGCACTAGGGCCACATATGGGATATCTCTAAAAACGGCAGACCTGGGGGAATTGATATTAAGTTGCATTTACCTAGTCACATTTACCGTATTCCAGTGAATAATGGATAAATATTGAAAATCTGCAAAAAAAGTGAAATTTTGAAATTTCACCTCCACTTTGCTTTAATTTCTGTGAAATATCTAAAGGGTTATCAAACTTCCTAAATAATGTTGTAAATACGTTAAGGGGTCTAGTTTCTTAGATGGCATTATTTATGGGGGTATCTAACATGCAGGCCCCTCAAAGCCACGTCAGAACTGGAGTGGTCCCTAAAAAAATGTATATTGCAAATTTTCTGAAATTGTGAGAAATTACTACTAAATTTCTAAGCCCTCTAATGTCGTAAAAAAAAAAAAAAATATTTAAACAATGATGCCAACCTATAGTGGACATATGGTAGATGCTAGTTATAAACTATTTTGTGGTGAATAATTATCTGTCTTGCACGCAGAAATTTTGCAACTTTCAAAATCGCAAATTTTTTCCAAATTTCATGAAATTTTTGATATTTTTCACAAACAAACAAGGATTGTATGGATAAAAATTTCTTACTAACTTAAAGCACAATGTGTCACCGGAA
Organism: Phyllomedusa bahiana; assembly: GCA_025379985.1. Lineage (NCBI taxonomy): Eukaryota > Metazoa > Chordata > Amphibia > Anura > Hylidae > Phyllomedusa > Phyllomedusa bahiana. Next base: position 16,317 of record JAODAL010047057.1, on the reverse strand, counting down.
AACAATCTCTGAATCACATGGATAGGTAAAAGTGTCAAAAAGTTATTCTCACATAAATGGACACATGTCAGATTTCAAAAATAGGGCTGGGTCAGGAAGGCCAAAACAGGCTGGGTCCTTAAGGGGTTAAAGAAAAGTACGAGCTACCAGATAGACAATATTTCCAATACTTGCAAATTGAACACTTTTGTAAAACCCAAGTTTTAGATATAGCAAAAGCAGAAGGAGATGATAAATTTGATGCGTTATTGGGTTCAAGTTCATCTGGTAAATCTCTGGCTGAATTATATGGCAGACTTAAAGATAAAGAAATTGAAGGGAAGAGAGATACAATTTTCACTTCCTGGAACAAGGAACTTGGGGACAATGATGCATCTTAGAAAATCCTAAAAGGTTTAGACAGAGCACGAACCTGTATCATTAATGAAAGTTGGAGAGAGATGAGTTTTAAAATTGCACATAAAGCAATTTACGCCTTTGACATCCCATACAAAAATGCTCCCTCACACTATCTTAAGGCGTGCCCGAAATGTGGTTTGGATAAGGCGAACCTAATACATGGATTATGGAGGTGTCCTAAATTAAAACAATACTGGAAAGATGTACGTGAGTTAATACAGAAAATTTGGAAGCTGCAGATAGAAGATGACCTTTTGGCAACTATTTTCCATTATGTTCTGGTCAACTCCAGGGATGGTCAGGAAGCGGAACTTCTGTCTGGAAACAAAAGGTCTAGTAGTATGAAGTATACCTGGATTAGTATAGCACTGTTTATTGCCTCGTGTATAATTCTGTCTGTATTAGACACTTCTCCTATGTGTCCTCATAGACATGCATTTAATATTCAGACCATTTTAAATAGTAAAACCAGAAATTTATTAGACATCTTCTTTTCAAGTAAAACATAGTCGAATAGACATACTTGTATTCATGAAGGCGATCTGCAATAGCAGTATCCACGAGCAATTAAGTCCACAGCAGTGTGATTGCATGCAAACGCATGTAGCGAAGTGAGAGCAGCATAGATAGGGTTCTGAATTACATATGTTTTTAAAATTGTTTTTATTATCTATAGATATACGTAACATGCAATAATTGGTTAATAATGTTTCTATTTAAATAGAATCTTTTTTCACTTACCTGTGCTTGAGAAAGGAGGAGTTTCACCTCTGAAACGTCGCTTCCGCTGGTGGGTGACGCCCCCTGTCTATGCTGCTCTCACTTCGCTACATGCGTTTGCATGCAATCACACTGCTGTGGACTTAATTGCTCGTGGATACTGCTATTGCGGATCGCCTTCATGGATACAAGTATGTCTATTCGACTATGTTTTACTTGAAAAGAAGATGTTTAATACATTTCTGGTTTTACTATTTAAAATGGACTGAATATTAAATGCATGGAAATAAAGGTCTACATATTACCCTTTTGGTAGCTAAAAAGTGCATTTTAAGGCACTGGTTGCAAGAAAGGAGTCCAGATCGGGGGGAAGTTCTCAGAACATTGAGAGAAGTTTTCTTCCTTGATAAATTGGATACAGAAAGATCCAAAGAGGGCTCAATTAAGACATTTGTTAAAAAGTGGAGGAACTTTATGGAATTTGCCTTCACCGACCAAGAGTTGACCAAGATTATGAAACCTTTTGAATATACTTCTTACTATCTAAAGGAGAAACTTGCAGGTAAATGGGGAAAATCAGAAGTTAAAGACTAGTGGTTGGAAGAAGAGATGTGGGATTTACGATTTTTTTCCCTCCACTTTCCTTATATTGGCCAGTGGGTATATCAGGTTGAGTTTGTCTATTAGCGCAATAGTGAACTTAGAAATAGCCAAGAAGGACTACAGGATGTTCAAGTTTTTGTTAATTTCAGTTTATTAGATGTTTCTCCTTATTTTTTGATTCACAGTTTAAAAAATTGTAAGACAAGGACATTTCTCAAACTTCTATCATACAAAGATGTACGGTATTCATGTGATGTCAATTAGATACTATTAAGAATGTATGACATTTTCTTTGTAAATTTGTCTTGCAAATAAAAATTGTTTAAAAAAAAACATAAGCGAGATGAGCACAAAAAGTGTAGGCAGAGATAATGATCTTGCGTAATCCTAATCATTTGTCCTTTCCACATCCATGGCTGAATGCCCTTAGGCTAAATGCCACAACAGCACCTGCTAAGCTGTCCCCATGCCAAAGTGTGTTAGTCACATTCCACAAATGTCATTTCTTTTTCTCAAAGTGAAGATAGATCAATAATTTAATTTTTGAATGTTGTGTTAATTGTGAGAATCTTTTATCCACACTGATTTTTGCAATATTAGCAATTTATCACTATGTTAAATTTGGCTCATTTTTAGACTGTCTAGGAGTAAATCTTAAATTTGCATCTAACATGCATATGTATGCATTCAATTATTTTCTTAGAAATAATGCCTATCAATTAGTTAAAAGCATCACAATAAAAGGTACTTTTGTTACAAAAAATATAATGTATTATGAAAGCTTTCATTGCCGCCATGCTTCTTGTTTCCCAGATGGGAAGTACTGAAACCACCATATTTGTACACTCTATTGCATTGTTTATAGAATGCAATAGGCTGTCAAAGAGACCGCGCCAGCTAGTGCTAAAGCGCTCAACAAGTAAAGTAAAAAGAAAATGTTTTAAAGTGTAAAAAAAATTCAAATCTCCCCCTTTTGCCATTTTACACATAAAAAAATAATAAAAAAGTCACACATATTTGAAATAGCTGCACCTGTAAAAGCCCAATCTATCAAAATATAACATCATTTGTCCTGTATGCTGAACACCCTCAAAAAAAAAACAAAGCCAAAATTGCGTATTTTTTGGTCATTTCACATCCCCTGCAAATTGGAATAAAAGGGATCAAAAAAGTTGTATGTATTCCAAACAAGTACCAATAAACAGTACACTTCAACAAGCAAAAATTACCCCCTCACTCAAGTCAACCCATAGGTAGAAGTACAAAAAAATGTATTTGTCCCAGAAAATGATGCCGTGGCAAAAATCTGAAAAATAGAAAATGTTTGATTTTTTTTACGGTTCCAAAACATAAAGAAAACTCTACATGTTTGTTATTGCTGGATTCGTATTAACTTGTAGAATACAGATAACACTCATTTATACAAAAAGATTGCACGCAGTAAATAAAACCTCCCACAAAAATGGCACAAGTAATTTTTTTTTCACAGTTTGCCCCACTTAGAATTTTTTTAGCGGTTTCCCAGTATATTCTATCATATGGTGAATTACACCATTAGAAAGTACATCTTGTCATGCAAAATAAAAGCCCACATATGTCTCTGTAAGTGAAAAACCTAAAAAACGTATGGCTCTGTGAAGAAACGAATGTGACAAAAAAAAGGCTGTGTCGGGAAGGGGTTAAAGCACATTCTTCATTTTAATAAAAAGGTAGAACACCTTGTTCATTAGTTGGAAGCTTAACAATGTATTACGTAAATGCAGACAAAGCATTTATTATGTAAAGACAAAGGAAAAAGATAAGTTGAAGAAATGGACTGTGAGATCGTCACTTATTAAATAGCTATACTGTTAGGCCACTGTCCCACCCACACATACTTCTAAAGTATTTTGCAAATGGATTGAGCGAATGCCAGCCTGTTATTCTAATGCATTTGCAAGCATCAATTGTTGAATGAGGGTCACTACAATAATCAATAGTGGTTTTATTCAAGACTCTTCATAACCTGTCTTCCCTATACATATCTGCCTTAAAGGGGTTTTCTCATCATTGGCTTTCGCAGACTTGAGCTGTTGATCTCTCTTACAGCTTCAAAACTGGGTGTATCTCTTCCCCCAGTACGCGGGTCTCTCCTCCCAGTAGGCATGTCTTCCCTCACTAAATAGTTGTGACATCATCATTCTATATGAGCAGTGGAAGGGAGAGGATGTCACAGCTCTGCAGAATCCTACAATGGTTCTCATGTCTGCAGAGCTGTCAGTTCCCTCCCAAGCTGCATAAGCTCCTTGTATCAAGAACACCTGCATTGGTGTAAGCAGTCATGCACACAGCCTAAACTGATGGAACAAATGTGAGAAATATACGCTGCCTTCACCTCTTCCACCCACTCTGTTATCAAGCAGGAGATAGAGGGGAACAGACTGTATAAGGCTGTGTTATATGGGGGAGAGAGTGAATCTAGCAGCTACTGACTCAGTAATTGCCCAGATACCTCATATAGGGCTGAGAGAGAAGCATAGAGAAGCTGAGGCACCTAGTTTTACTTTCAATTTACACAGCTCAGAAGGGAGTAAGCACAGAGTGCAGACAGCCAATCACATCACAGGTGGCATGTCCCATCCCGGGGGCGTGTCTCAACAGTGCTGTATGAAATATCAGTGAGCCAATCACAGAAAAGGGGACGTGGCCCTACCACCTGCTGCAGAAATAGCTATAGACACACAGATTAACTCATATCTGCTATACTAAATGATTTAGGTAATACAAACCAATTGCAAAAGTGCTTATTTTTACTGTCCCCATCATTACAGATATGATCTTTGTAGCTTGAAAACCCCTTTAATCTCCAGATACCTCCCCTCATGCTATCTCCACTCCTCAGAGAAGAGATTGTGGTAATACAGCAATGGATGGTGCAGGAAAATGCATAAAACATGTAGCTTAATTAGGCATCTGTAAAAAGTAACATCCCACAAGGAACACAATTCACCACTGACGCGTTTCGGAAGCCAATGCATCCTTGCTCATTGCATGAAACTAGTCATCGGATATATTCCTTATGTACTCAATAATTATAAAATCACATACAATCACCTGTGCGTTGTACAACTGAGCCAAACCATATGCAGGATGTAAACCGTCCAACATCCGGAACGCAGGAGCTGGAAATAACATTACATAAAATTAGAAATGGTCATGCACACCTCATGTATAATGGATGCTCAAAGTGGAAAGGACCAATAGGGTCCCAATATCAAGAAATAATAGTATCCACGGCACACCAAGTAATAATGCTTATAAAGAAATTTTATTCTAAATTTTAAATTTGATAGAAGTAGAATATAGGATACAGGTAAGGTAGAAGGTAAAATAGACAGGATATACACTATACACAACCGACCTAGTATGACAATAGGAGACTAATATGGCAGGTATGGTAAATATATACACGTGAGTGGTGCCAGCTGAAATAAGAAAAAGGATAAGATAAGGGATGGAACTGACCAAGAGGGAAAGTAGAAATAGACATATAAATGTATAAAATGAAGAATACCATAATAAGGTATGGGGGAAGGTTCCCAGAAGTCAGTGCCAGGCAGGAGGCTGTAAGAAGAAATAGAGTGGTCAAAAGAAATGAGCAAGCAAAGAGCAGGAAGAGTGAGGGTGAAAACATAAGAAGGGGATATAGAAGAGAAAGGAAAAGGGACAAGACTGGCTGATAAAAGAACGGATAGATGATGAAATAACTAAGATGAAAGGTATAAATACAATAAGGCAATACGAATATAGTAAAAGTATATAAAGACATATAAAGTTACCCCATATGATGCGAGAATTATTTGATCTGGAAAATAGAGATCATATAATAAAAATACAGTATTTATTATACTTTACAGACGATTCTAAACATGTAAAATAAGATGAAACAGGTCGATGGTCATATATGAAGAAGGTTACACAAAATACATACGTAGGTAATAAACAAATGGAATCCTATATAGAAATGGAATTTCTATTTGAGGTGTTAATGTAGTTATGTCCTGGTATACTAATCTGATGAAAGTCTCTAAATAATGGTAGCGTGTTGGCGGACTATAATTGGATTTGAGTCTAACATTATAATTGGAAATGGAAAAGATGGGGACAGGTTCTCCTAAATTGGTAGAATGAGTGGGTTTTTTGTCAGGTATTTTGGCAAAATGTGCTTTCAGTCTAAGTAGTCTGAAAAACTGTTGAAGGTCTTAGAGTGAATGCGTCAAATGCTGATGTAGAGCAAAAGGAAAGTCCTTTAACTAGTAGTGACATTTCTATAGGAGCGAGGCTACATGAGGAAATGTTGTAGACTAAAAGTGACTTACCTGTGAGTGAGTTTGTACACGAGGTGGTGGTCCTCCGCCTCCCCCTGCGTTTTGGTCGTTTGGAAATACTCGTCGTTGTCATTGTCCACGTCCCCTCCCTAAAAAAGTCGGTCTGGATGATGTCGCGGATAGGTCACTTTAAGAACCAGGAGAAATGTTAAGTCTACTAGATCGATTTTAAAAGGAACGGGATTGGATGGACGATTGATCTTGCCACTAGTAAACTGAATCTTTTAGATAGTCCTCTGTTTTTTGGATAAATTTGTTGCGTTTTTTTTTTTTTTTTGTCATTTTTGTTTTGAAATTCAGCTATAGTATTGTTCACTTTATCCTTGATGAAAGTCCACTCTTCGAGAGAAACTGAAGAACTAAGTTGTTCGATGCTCTCAATTTTCTTTGCTGACTCAGCGAGTTTAGCTTGTAAAGTTTCTACAGTGAGTGTGATTAAATCAAAAGAACACTTATTCAATATGGTTTTGAATTTAGTGCAATAGTCAGGGTCTTCACAAGATATGATGGGTCTTAAATGGCTACGGAGGCCTCTTGGAATCCTTTGAACTCTATGATATTCGATTAAAGTAGCAGCATGTAACTCATATGCAGTGAACTTTCTTAATTCTTTTTCATAATCTCTAGTTCTGAGGAGGTATATGTAGAAAATTCCTAGATATATTAGAATTAGAGATGATCCTTTCGGCCTCTGTATTAGTATAAGTAAACACTTCGGACGTCATTAGTGGAATGAGGTAATTGCCAGGGGAAGCAGGTGCGCAGACCAAAAGGGTAAATGCATACCTCATGTATAAGAATGGGTGCTCAAAGTGGAAAAGACCACTAGGGTCCCAATATCAAGAAATAATAGTATCCACAGCACACCGAGTAATAAGGCTTATAAATAGTGCTGAGCGATTACGTTGACTATCGTCATCGGGTCGATAGTCTATATCGGCAATTATCAAGACGATTTCCGATAGTCGATAATAGATTATCGCCGTTGACCATTAAAGTCTATGGGAGAGGAACAACAGCGTCAGTCTTACACCCAGACAGGGCTGGATAAGCTGGAATTAACATCCACAACAGTCAAATGGATACGTGCTACATCTTAGGCAACACACTTAGGTTATAAAAGCCACAGAAAAAAAGTCACACACCATTCACTATTCCTGTCTTGTACCACAGCCTGACCCTTAAACCTGCATCACCCACAAATTAAAAAGTGCCAGAAGGCAGTATGATTTGAACCATCATTATACTTGAACTGGACATTGAATATCCCTGTTCTGGAACGCAGCATGAGCCCCAAACCTGCATGACCCCCACATTTAAAAAGTGCCGGAAAAAGGAGTCTTTCAACCACCATTTTAGTTGAACTGGACATTGACTATATCTGTCCTGTACCGCAGAATGACCATTAAACCTGTCTGACCCACAGATTAAAAAGTGCTGGGAAAAGGAGTCTTTGAACCACCATTTTAGTTGAACTGGACATTGACTATACCTGTCCTGTACCACAGTATGACCATTAAACCTGTCTGACCCACAGATTAAAAAGTGCCGGAAAAAGGAGTCTTTGAACCACCATTTTAGTTGAACTGGACATTGACTATATCTGTCCTGTACCGCAGAATGACCATTAAACCTGTCTGACCCACAGATTAAAAAGTGCCGAAAAAGGAGTCTTTCAACCACCATTTTAGTTGAACTGGACATTAACTATACCTGTCCTGGGCCACAGCATGAGCCCCAAACCTGCATGACCCCCAGACTAAAAAGTGCCGGGAAAAGGAGTCTTTCAACCACCATTTTAGTTTCACTGGACATTGACTATACCTGTCCTGGACCACTGCAGCAGCCCCAAACCTTCATGACCGCATATTAAAAAGTGCTGGAAAAAGGAGTCTTTGAACCACCATTTTAGTTTCACTGCATATTGACTATACCTGTCCTGGGCCACAGGATGAGCCCCAAACCTGCATGACCCCAGATTAAAAAGTGCCGGAAAAAGGAGTCTTTCAACCACCATTTTAGTTTCACTGGACATTGACTATACCTGTCCTGTACCACAGCATGACCCCTAAACCTGTTTGACCCACAGATCACAAAGTGGCACTATGCTATTTTGTACAGTGACTGTCATTTAGTATATTTTTTGGTAACTGACATTTGTTTACATAATTTATTTAGGGAAGTTTTATTTATAGTTTTACGTTATTATCATTTGCTTTTTTTCAAGTGTGATAACATACAACATACACCCCTCCCTGCAGTTTTAAAAGTATTTTTTGCACCTAACAAATACACCTGCGGTGACTACAAAATTGCAGTATTCACATTTAAGTGCAAGGTGCCTCTATCAACAAAGCTGGACTGCGCCAAAGTGAAAAAACACCTATCTGAAATGTATACGGATAATAAAAGTGGAGTTTTGCACCTAACAAATACACCTGCGGTGACTTCAAAATTGCTGTATTCAAATTTAAGTGCAAGGTGCCTCTATCAACAAAGCTGGCCTGCGTCAAAGTGAAAAAACACCTATCTGAAATGTATACGGATAATAAAAGGTATTTTTTGCACCTATCAAATACACCGGCAGTGACTACAAAATTGCTGTATTCAAATTTAAGTGCAAGGTGCCTCTATCAACAAAGCTGGACTGCGCCAAAGTGAAAAAAACACCTATCTGAAATGTATACGGATAATAAAAGTGGAGTTTTGCACTTAACAAATACACCTGCGGTGACTACAAAATTGCTGTATTCAAATTTAAGTGCAAGGTGCCTCTATCAACAAAGCTGGCCTGCGTTAAAGTGAAAAAACACCTATCTGAAATGTATACGGATAATAAAAGGTATTTTTTACTAGAAAAGATCTGTATCCTAATATAAGTTCAGGCTGCCCAACATTCAAGTAATATTTCAACAGAAAACTGTTAATAAAAAGCCATTGCAATGCAATGTCTAAACAAAGTCTGGGCTGCACAATATCCACTATCCTTTAAAGAGCTTGTCTGTGTTCACCCGCGGCCCCCCTCGCTCCTCCCCGTGACTTTACAGGGCTAGATGCTCCTTTAAAATTCTCAGCCTAAGTACCTAAAATCTGCAAATCTCTAATCTACCTAAGTTCTAATGTTCACAGCTAAAAGCATAGCTGTCTGTGTGAACAAATAGAACAATTTCGCTGAGCTGTTTGGACAGAGACCGAGCACACGTCCTACTCCTATGAGACGCTGACACACACTGAGGAAGAACAGGAAGGGCTGTTCTATGTAAAACCAGGTCATGTGATTTTTCCAGCCAATCGCAACCATACACATCCCAGTCATGACGTCGCACACACAGCTCACCCTGCTCTATTCTCTAAGCTGATTTGCTGGCCGCCAAAATGACAGGAAGCGCTGAAAATGGCGCGATATTAATAGATTATGCGCAGATTTTAACCTAAAATATCGCGTGATCGAAAAAAATCCGATCAACATAAAAACCGTGCCGATTTCAACTTTGTCGATAATAATCGCTCAACACTACTTATAAAGAAATTTTATTATTAAGAGGCATAGATCACTCAAAGAATTTGGTTACTGCACCAATACAAAAATCTAAATTGAATAGATTACATGCAAATTAGTAGTGAATCAGTAGTATCAAATAGTTTAAGATGTCTATAGAGATAGCAATGTTTCGGCAAATATGCTTTTATCAAAAGACATCTGTAAAGATAAAAAAAAGTATAAATGCATGTCCACAGTAGCATAAATACAAGATAAAGAACAAGAGAGAAGAAAAGAAGGCGGAAGAAGAGGGGAAAGGAAGAGAGGGGGAAACAAGGAAGAGGAGAAGAGGTAGAATAGAGGATACAGGTAAAGTAGAAGGAAAAATAGACGGGATATACGCTATACACAACCGAACTGGTATGGAGATAGGAGACTAATATGATAAGTATAGTAATTGCACATAAAACAAATTTTGGACAATGCAGCAGATGAGAAAATAAATGAAAAATAAGAAAATAGTCCACAATAATATAAAAACATACCAAATAAATGTATCAAGTTATCTGACCTTTATACAGACACTCAACAAAATGCCTATAATGTTGAGGTGTAATGGAAAAGAAAAATATTAGAAAAATGTTATCGATGTGAGAAAAACTATGTCAACAAGTACAGTTTTAAGTTTTAAAAGCTTCAGGTACCAATTTTTAAAACATTATAATGCACTTTCATGTGACATTGTTTCTTGCAAGTATATAAAATATAACATGTAATCAAATCTAATAATCATAATCCAGCCAATCGACATGGATTTTTTTATTGAAAAAACCTAGCATTGCTGAAATGTATGTAGTAATACCAGTGTAAGTGTGCAGGTGGAAAGTACAGTATGGTAATACATGTTCTATACCCATCTTTATTTGTTCCATGATGAGAAACTTGCTTGCAGATGTATATGATAAGGGATGCACTTTTCTTTTATCATTTTAGGACACAATGCTGGTACTGTACATGACAGTATATAAGCTCATGCTCTCATGAAAAGTGATTTATTTATTTTCATTTACTGTATATAGCATCATTATACTACATTGAGCAGTACAGAGATTGTCATCATTCACATCTATCCCTGTCCTCTTTGGGGCTCGCAATCTAGATTCCAGATTAATTTAACTGTACGTTTTTTGGCGTGTGGGTGAAACCGAAGTAACCAGTAGAAACTCATGCAAGCAATTGGAGAAAATGCAAACTCTTTGCAGATGTTGTCCTTAATGGGATTTGAACCCGGGACCCCATCAATAACGGTGCTAACCACCGTGCTGCCCATTCACAAAGTCCATCAGTCTGACAAAGTCATAGTAACATACTTTACCCTTTTATATCTTTAATCCTTTTATATTTTTACTTATTTTAATGTGGCTTTGGAGAAATAAAAAAAAATTATTACACAATGCAAATTTATGGCTCAGTGTTGCAGAATTAATTCCTTTATTCATATAAATCTGTATAGATAGTTTAACAATCACCCTTTTCATCATGTAAGGAAGGAAAGGTAAAAATATGAATGCTCAATCCATATAAATTATCATAAAATCTAGGAATGTTTTGTTTTTTTAAATGTATAATAGAAAAAGCACTTTTTGTTAGGTTAGGTGCAGGGGGGTTCACAGTGGTACCAAATTTACATTACTATATACTGACACCCTTATCTTTTTAAAATGTTTACATCTATGAATCTTTATGAGGACATTTTGCAGGGTGAGTTGTACGTTTTATTTTAGTACCATAAGACTTTTTCACCTAATTTTTTTTTAAATGTATAATAGAAAAAGCACTTTTTGTTAGGTTGGGTGCAGGGGGGTTCACAGTGGTACCAAATTTACATTACTATATACTGACACCCTTATCTTTTTAAAATGTTTACATCTATGAATCTATATGAGGACATTTTGCAGGGTGAGTTGTACGTTTTATTTTAGTACCATTAGACTTTTTCACCTAATTTTTTTTTAAATGTACAGTATAATAGAAAAAGCACTTTTTGTTAGGTTGGGTGCAGGGGGGTTCACAGTGGTACCAAATTTATATTACTATATACTGACACCCTTATCTTTTAAAATGTTTACATCTATGAATCTATATGAGGACATTTTGCAGGGTGAGTTGTAGGTTTTATTTTAGTACCATAAGACTTTTTCACCTAATTTTATTCTAATTTATTTAATACGCAAGGTGACTAAAAATAGTAAGTTTGGCATTTGGTAACTATTGATTATTTTTTATTTTAGTCCCACTAGGGGATTTGAAAATGCAATCACTTAATCATCTGTACAATACACAATGCAATGTTTAAGCAGTTCAGTATATTGACATTCACAGATCCTCCATTACTCCCTGCCTCTGGGAGTCTTCATTAAGTCCTAATTTACATATGACAACCACTTTATGCTCTCAGTTGTGTTATGCTAGGGGCAGATGGGTCACTGAGAGTGACCCTTTCCTCTGCTTAACTTCTCAGATTCTGCAGTCACTAAAACGAGGTTAAACTGGCATGATCAGTTATTTCCAATCCATGTAAATGCCATTCCTACCAACTTTTAGAGATTGTTTTCTTCTGGGATGGCTACAGGCTGGAATTTTTGTGGTAGAAGGTAACTAACATCCATAAACCTTCCCATTCTGATAGTATCAGTATACAACAGCCAGTTTTATGTTAGCTGGTTATAAAGAAAAGGGGGGACCCCATGTCATTTATCATTTGCTTAATGAAAAAAAAATACTTATAAAAAAACAGTGGGGTCCTTCTCTCATTATAATCAGCCAAGGTGAAACCAGCAGCCGCAGCCTGATACTATCTGGATGCAGGGCAGTTCCTAGGCTAAATTTCACTCAGGACCAGGTGAAGAAATCTGGTCCTCCCCCCCTCCAACCCCCCGGTAACATATTGCGCCACTATGCGACACATTGCATCACCATAAACCAAAGCCAAAATATACAAAAAGCTTTACCACAATGTGCTACATATAAAACTACTAAATAAGTCATACAGTTTCCAAATAACACTGCTACACAAAACCAGAATCCAAAGACCACTAAGACCACACATCACCAGCACATAGTGACCGAATAATACAAACTGACCATTACTGAGTATAAACTATTATACTACAACCAATATTACCGGCGTACAGTGACCATACAGTGGTGGATACCCGCTGTATATAGGCTCTGCAGACATATAAATGGTTACAGTAAAGTTATATCTCATGACTCACGGGAGACTACTCCCGACTCTTCACTGTAAAATTTACAAAACAAATATTTTAAGACTCCTCAATTTATCAGCGCTTCTCTACCAATTCCTATCTCTATACAAACTCCCCATCTATAGCACCTCATATGGTAGCCATGAAATATGCCCCCTGTAGCCACCTAGTAGCCCCCTATAGCCAGGTAGTAGCCCCTTGTAGCCAGGTAGTAGCCCCCTGTAGCCAGTGATGCCCCCCCTGTAGCCAGTGATGCCCCCCGTAGCCAGTAGATGCCCCCCTGTAGCAAGTGATGCCCCCCTTGTAGCCAGTAGAAGCCCCCTGTAGCCAGTGATGCCCCCTGTAGCCAGTGATGCCCCTTGTAGCCCGTGATGCCCCCCTTGTAGCCAGTGATGCCCCCTGTAGCCAGTGATGCCCTGTAGCCAGTGATGCCCCCATTGTAGCCAGTGATGCCCCCCTGTAGCCAGTGATGCCCCCTAGTAGCCAGCAATGCCCCCTGTAGCTAGTGATGCCACCCTGCAGCCAGTGATGCCCTGTGCCAGTGATGCCCCTGTAGCCAGTGATGCCCCCTTGTAGCCAGTAGATGCCCCCTGTAACTAATTATCAAATAACAAACAAGTACACACCTCAGTCCGCGCGTCCCGGTCCGGAGCAGCTGAGCGGTGTAAGCGGCATGATGTCATCACACCGCTTACACTGCACGCAGCTCCCAGGGATCTCCTTGGTGGAAAAGCTGCCTCTGCCACCAAGGGGACCCAGCATCGCAGGAGGCGTGGTGAAAGCCGTCCCGCCTCCTTCCTGTAGCAGCAGCTGCTGGCTCTGCGCGACTGTTATAAAACAGCCACGCAGAGTCAGGGGCGATCCTCCAGGCGGGCGAAACAGGTGCGGCGCCCCCATCGGGTGAGCGGAGCCCCGAGCGAACGCCCGCCTCGCCCGCCACTAGGAACGGTCCTATCTGGATGGGAAGGTCCATAGATATTGGGCCCTTCCCATCCTAAAAATACAACCCTCCAAATACCCCAAAAAATAACCATAATTAGAGGGTGCTTTGTGGAAACCCGGACTCTTCCCAGTTTTCCCGATACTTAAAAGACTGGAGTATAGTGGGTGGGGGCTTAAGTCAGCCATGGGTAACAAGAAACAATGCTGGCTGACATCAAGACCCAGCAATAGTAATGGAGAGGGGTCTGTCAGACAACTCCATTACTAACACTGAAATAAAATGGTAGAGAAAAAATATTTTCTTTAAATAAACACTTGCTGACACCAGTCCTCGATTTCCAGTTTATTAAATTTTGAATCCAATGTTTTTTTGATTAGTCCAAAAAACCAATGTAGCCAATAAAAAAAAGTTTCACTAAATTTTAAAAATAGCCTGGTGGCTACGAATTAGGATGGGGGCCCCGTCCCAACCCCCAGAGAACCAAAATTTTTTTTTTTCTCGCCTGTGGGGAGAGGGGTGTATTAGTTTTTCCTTATGCTGTATGTTTTCCCCAGTGCCCAGGAAAGCTTTACCAGATGCTGGAAAGGCCAAAAGGGGTCGGGAGAAGGGAAATGCGGGAAGGTGGGATGGGGTGGAAAACCTCCTTGTGCGTAGAACCTGTTTTTGCGGCCAGCGCCCGGCCCGGGGTGCGGGCCGCCGCGGCTCTGTTTGTCCCCGGGACGGGTGCCCCCGCTGCCGGTGCGGGCGGCGGGCGAACTCGCCCTGCGCCCCGGTACTCCCCCGGACGCCCTGGGTCCCGCAGCCCTGCTCCCCGGCGCGGCACCCCCATCTTAAGGCGCGCGCGCCGGTCTGTAAAAATTTAAAGGGGCAGTGCGCCGGTAATGGGTAATTGCCGGGCCTCCCTCTATTTCACCTGGGCACTTCCCCCCACCTCCCGGATCTTTGGGCCCTTGCCTTTTGAGAAAGTTCCCCTATTGTCTGTTTAAATTCCGTTTTTACCGTACCCTCGTACGTCTTTTGACCACGAATCTTCCCGCCGCCCTGCGTCTCCCTGTCCCGACCACGAACCAAGCCCCCTGCCCTGCTTCTCCCTTTTCCCCCGTTTGGGCCCTGTTTACGATTTTCCCCACGTATACTTCGGCTGCCCCCGCAAGCAGTCACGTCAGGGGTAACGACCTGGTAGTTTTTCCCGCCGCAGCAAGTCCATCCGTTTTGCGGGGGTTGGTGAAAACTGGGACCTACTTAGTTTCGTTCCTGGCTGGCACCCATCGCTTGGGGGTTGGTCCAGGGGATCCATTTCTACGTCCGGGACCGTTACAGTAAGATCGGCCTGGATCCCGCCAAGGTACCCCTGCCCTTTTGGGGACCTCTTTGGTGGTGGCCCACCGTTCAGCAACTGGCCCAGCAGGGGCAAAAAGCTGGATCGTTGACCCCCATGGTGCAGCAATATCCCGCCCACGCAGCCTCCACCCCCTCCCGTAGCCGCTCCCGCTCCCGGGGATGCCACTGCTCCCTTGGGACCCCAAGCCCCTTTGTCGTGCCTGCCAAAATTTTTCGGCGAAAACCCCAAACCCTTTCAGGGGTTCCTCACCCCCGTTCCCATGCAATTTAGTTTAAAGGGGGACCCAAATTCCCTTTGAAAGTCCAAGGGGGCTTTGTGGTCAGCCTGTTGTCCCGGGAAAGGGCCCCGGCTGGGTAAACCCCCCTTTTGGGGGCAGAGCGATCCCGGGGAATGCGGATGCATGCCTTCCTTTGAATTCTGCAGTGTCTTCGAAACCGAAAGGCATATTCTGCGGAAGGCCTCTTTAACCTGGCCAGGGTGAAAATTCAGTCGGGAGTAGCTGTACAGTTTGAAACCCCCCCCCCCCCTGGCTTGAGTGTCCCGGAATGCGCCCCCCCCTGTGCGCCACCTTTTTGAAAGGGGGTTTTCCCGCAGTGTTAGGACGCCCTTTTAGCAAGATTTGCCATCCTCTTTAAACGAATTATCCACCTGGCCCCCCGCCCTAGACTGCGCTTGCAGAGGGCAAGAAAAGGGTGCCAAAATGCGACCGGGGGACCCCGCCCTTGCCAGCCCGGTTGGTGTTCCAGAGGCCTCCACTGCCTTTCCTTTTCCCCTCTGGGAAAAACCCCTCAGGGGGATCAAGCCCCCATTTTGAGCAAGAATTATCCCATCGGGGGACAGAAGTATGTCGTATGGCCCGTCCAGATCATTTTCGGAGGGCTGTCCGCTTTGCCCCCAACGGGGCCCCCGGGAAAACCCCCCCATAAGCTTGTTGGGGGGGCATCCCCAGGGGGAAACTCTTCCTTCCCTGCCTGACTATGCCGGTGGAGATCGGACTCGGGGCTTGTTTCCCGGCTCCTGTGTTCCGGGCTCCGGTTACTTTATCCACGCGCCCTTGTATCCCGGTACCAGTTCAGTGGTTTTTGAAAGGAGAAGCCGTTGGTGAATCCTCGGTCACGAGGAGCTGTTGGGGGACGCCCTTGGTCAGGACCAAGCCGGGACCCCCCACGTGGGGCCTTGCACAAGGGAAAGAT
>JAODAL010047056.1:0-30306 GCA_025379985.1 Phyllomedusa bahiana | reverse complement strand
GCCTTCTACCGTGACTGACATTTCGTTTTCTAATTCTAGTATTCAAAAACCGACAATTTTTGGCCCCATATCCAGTTAAATGACTGGACTGATTTTAACCCAATAGTGGGCATCACTGGCCCATATGCTACCTGGGAAAAATGAACAGGTGCAGCTAATTACTGAGCAGCAGCTCACACACCCCACTGTTAGGGGAACAATTAGATGATAAAAAACTGCACATTATCTTGATACCTGTTCACACCACATGCAGAAAGCCACGTAATAATGCATGGGGAGATTGCACAAATGCAAAAATACCAATCAACCAACCACTTGCATACCCTGAATGCATGAGGGGGGGGTGGTTGCTGATACTACTATTGCATATAAATAAGGCGATACAGAAGACTGCCATAATTAGATGCGTGTGGTGAACCATGCTGGCCTACAACCTATTAGTGACACCCATACTATTAGATTAGACGGGCTGCCCAGTACTTTCTGGGTGTCCCAACACAAAACACAGGCACCCTCTGCTCCCCAGCTCTGTTGGGCAGATAAAAAATATAACATACTGGAAAAATGTTAAATATGAGGTATTAGTTGGTACAGGGGCCCCGGTACACAAGCTCGTAACTGGTGTCGACGGTCCTCATGTCTTGCTATTCTTGTAAGATGGACAAGGATTTAAACAGGGCAGAAGGCTCCAGAGCTCTAAAGGGTTAAAGTTTGCCAGTAAAGTAGATAACAGCAGCACAGGAGCTTGTTTAAGAGACAGCGGGGAGTTATGTGACCATCCTGACCACCACTGCTGCTAGAGCAGAGAGAGGTGCTCGGTAATCTAGGGAAGCTCGTGTACACAAGCAGGAAATAAAACTTCTCTAGCTCTGAAAGGAAACAAAATCAGAACAGAAATGTATTTGGCAACAATCTTTTTATTCTCTTTTTGCTACATTTTTTAAAGATAATCATGTGGTGAAAATACTTCTTTTAGGGGCAGTTTACACGGCACAGGTTTATCCGACTGGTATTTGTCCCGTTTTCGTGCCGTGTACATGGCCTCAGGGGGACAGCTTTTCTCCGCGGTTTGCGGAGAAAAGCCCTCCCCCTTCACATAGACATGTTCATATTCTGCCCAAAAACCGGACGGAAGAATGAACATGTTCTATGTTTTTTCGGACCGACGGCGGTCTGAAAAACCGGCGGGCGGAAAATCCGTGTAGTGGGCACTGCTGCACGGATTTTCCATTAAGGTCCGTGTAAAAGTTTTTCAGACGGTTTGCAGCCGGTTTTCAAAACCGAGAACCGGCTGAAATACCGTGCCGTGAGGACAAGGCCTTACAGTGCATTCACCCAAAAAGGATTTTTTTTTCCTGCAGCAGATTTTCCGCATTGGACATTATACAGCATTTCCACAGTTAGATCTGCAGTGGCCAAACGTCGCTGATTTATGCAGATTTTGGTGCAGGTTTGCCATTGTGTGTTTTTAGGGCACATTCAGGGATTTTGATGTGAATTTATTGCGGATTCCACTGCAATTTTTTCAACAATAAACTAAATGGGAGAAGGTGAAATCTGCAAATAAACATTCCTTTTGGAACTTGCCTTCTGCCACAGAAGTCACTGTTCTAAAAAATAAAAACTGTAGTAAAGTCTATGATAAATCTATAACCAAAGTGACAGCAGCTCACACTGTACAAACATACCCTCAGCGTAAATGGGGGAGGAGGGGGGAATTTTCACAGAAAATCCACAGGTAAGTGTACAGCAGATTGTACCATTACATCATTCAAGTCGATGTGGAAAATCCACATTAAATCCCTGATGGAAACCGACATGCTGCGGATTTAACATTAGCACCAAAGATCAACATCCATATGAAATCTAAGGGCGACATCTATGTATTCACCTTTGCCAAATATCTCCTGTTCCATAATTGTATGAACTGACGTATGGCCAAACTTGGTGCAATGGGTACGTGTAACGTGCCAAAGTCTGGTGCGAAACTGCCGTACAAAGAACACTCTATGCGCCAATTTTGAGTGTTGTGCCCCAAAACAGTTTGTTGTGTAACACTTTCATTCATACTGTTGTTATTATACGCTCTTCTATATCTATTTAGAACTGGAGTGTCGGCGGCACATTCCAAAAATGCTGCATGCGAATTCATAGATGTCGCCCTTAATGTGTAAATTTGGCTACTAGATACAGACGTCAACTCATCCGGGGAGGAGATAATAGACATTCAGCAGTAGTGGAGGCACAGAGAGAGATGGAAGTTCATAGCCATCCCCAGCGCCAACCCATATGGGCACATTTATTATGGCAGTTGTGCCAGAATTCTGGGGCAGTTTATGCCAAGCATCCATCACGTTTATTATGTGTTTTACAGTTTCTAGACACTTCTGCACTTTGGCCACACAACTTTTTTTTTTTTTTTTCCAAAACATGAAAATTTAATAGAATTTTTGAAAATAACAAATACAAACGAGAAAAACAAAGCACCAGAATTGATTGCAGCTTACAACAAAGCCAAGAATGAGTCTTGTCATATACAGAATACAATATGTTATAGAATAAGTTATGGAAATACACAGCAAGGTCGAACAGCAAAGCAACATCAGTAAATACAAATATCTCGCCTATTCATCAATTGGCCACATACCTTTTTGTCAAACAATGTAAAAGGGTGTGGCTTCCCAGGAAAGGGGCTTGGTTTAGAATATGCCAAAAAGTGCACCAAATTTTGGCAAAATTAGAGGCATAGAGTAAGCCAAGTAATAGGTGTCATCCTAGTCTAGACGGTCTTAATATTCGCCAGATTTATAAAGACTATGGTTAATGTGGCACATTGTAAGACTGTCTAGCCTACGTCTTCACTGTCTAAGGCCTCGTTCACACGGGTTAATTTTACCGCGATTTCCGAAGGATTGACAATCCTCCTCGGGAAAACAGTCCCCAAAAAAGTAACACCCATTTCTATTGATATCAATAAAAATACGGCTCCGTTCACAAAAGACCGTATTCCTGCCGGGTTCCCCGCGGATGACACGGAATCCGGACGAAAAACAATTGCATTCAATTATTTACGGGGCGGATTAAACCCCCCTCAAGAATGGAGAGGGGAAACCGTCGGGGAAACAGTTACAAATACTGCCACACTTAGGCCGTGTTTACACGGCTTATTCCCGACGGATTTTGTGAGCCGTATTGGGGCCACAAAATCCGCCGGAAAAGGGGCGGGGGCCCCAGCGCGGCGGGGGCGCCGCTCCCGCCCCAAGACAATGCATGTTTACGGCCGTCCGCGCCTAAAATGTGCATGTCACTTTCTCCCCCGCAGCGGATTTGCCGAGTTGGAGGACGACGGAATCCACTGTTCTCTCTCAGAGCATGGATTACCGTAATTGCTTCCGCGCGGATTGGCGCCGGAAAGCAGCGCAAAACCGGCGCCAGTACGGCGCCAATCCGCGGCAGAATAACCGTGTGAAGCCGACCTTATGTGGCACTTATTTGCAACTGATTTTCAACTGATTTCAGAACGATTTACGATCGGGAATCCGAAGTAAATACGTTCTGAAATAAGCCGTGTGAACATAGCCTTAGTGTTAGACATTATTGATAAGTGTGCCCCATAGTGTCACAAAATATAGCTTGACTTTTTGTCACATAGTTGAGAAGACTTGATCAGCCTGTATGAAATTTGATTTGGAAGAAAGAAGTTCCTTAGTCATAGTGTCAGCCTTTCTTTTTAAAGGGGTACTTCCACCATACACACCCATCTCAAGAACGAGATCCGGACTTTCAGTGTTTTGAACAAAGAGGTGGTCAAAACTGTCCTCTGGATTTCAATGGTCTTTCCAAGTACAGCCAATTGCGTCGCTCGGAACTGCCATTGATTTCAGTAGGAGGGTTCTAACCACCTGTTGTAAAGGCCCAGCGGAGTAGTGGGTGCCTGGGGGCCCAGCGGAGTAGTGGGTGCCTGGGGGCCCAGCGGAGTAGTGGGTGCCTGGGGGCCCAGCGGAGTAGTGGGTGCCTGGGGGCCCAGCGGAGTAGTGGGTGCCTGGGGGCCCAGCGGTGTAGTGGGTGCCTGGGGGCCCAGCGGTGTAGTGGGTGCCTGGGGGCCCAGCGGTGTAGTGGGTGCCTGGCGGCCCAGCGGTGTGTGGGGACCGGGGCCCATGTAGTTTGGGGGCCTGGGGGCCCAGGTGTAGTGGGGGGCCTGGGGCCCAGCGTGTAAGTGGTGCCTGGCGGCCACGGTGATGATCATTTCCATTTTAACAATAGGACTAGAACTTAGCTGTCAAAGCTTTCTACTTAGACTTTCACTAGTAACCCTCTTTAGTAAATTAGCATAATTACTGTTTTCTAACGTGAAGAAATGCAGATACACCTGCGTGTCCATACCCATTTCTGCTTATACAATTTTTTTTAACAAAACGGCTCACCGTAATATCCTTTAATGACCCAGCACCTGTGGATGTCATGGAGTAAATAGAGAGCCAAGCCACAAGTAGACAAAAATGCAGTGAATGAAGTTCCAGCATCCAGATAGGTAAAGGTTTCAAATTAGAACTTTGCAAGTGTTTATTTAGGGTATGTTCACACGGTGTATTGGGGCGTGTACTGTACGCCGGGTGTTTTGGAAGCACGCGCTGATCAGTGTGTAATTCAAAAGCACGGGGGGCCAGCCCCATTCACATGCATAGTCTGTAGCGCGTAAGCGCCACGAACAATTGACATGTTAATTCTCCTCCCGCGCGTATAATACGATCGTATTGTATGCCCGGGGAGACTACGTGTAATCCATAGCTCTCTGAGAGCTATGAATCGCCGTAATTGCGGCGCACATTTCTCCGTGTATAAAGTGCAATACACAGCAAAATGCGCGTGCCAAATACACAGCAAAATGCGCGTGCCAAATACATAGCAAAATAAGCCGTGTGAACATACCCTTATTCTTCCCTGAATTAAAAAATGCAAGCACTGCATTATTGTACGCACTGACGCGTTTTGGAAAAATGATCATTCACAACATAAAGTGTGAAACGCGTTGGTGAGGACACTGTACAACCATGTACTGCTTACATTTTTAATTCAGAAATTAATAAACATTTTTAATGTTAGTCTAATGTGAATCCTTTCCTCGTTTGGATGCAGGAGCTTTTTTCATTGCATTTCTGCTTATACATTGTGCTGCAGCGGAGATGTACTAATTGCCGGTCACTCAGATAAATGACCGTTACGACAGTCCATAGATGGGCTGGGTCCATACGCACTATTTCGGCGTGTCAGAAGGTGTGTGTGGTTTTTTTTTGATTTTTGTTTTTTTAAATTGACCACTTTAAAGGAAATGAGTCTTCGGGACCCAGGATAGATGTCTTTTTAATGATCAAGAGATTCAGTTATGTCTTCTATAATTATGGCATTTACCTGTGTGTATACTACTTTCACAGTCCTTATATACAACTTATTATTTCCCCATTGAAAACTTCTCCTTACTGTCTCCATATCCCTATTTTAGGTCCTCATCCAGACCTGAAGTTGCCAGCATTGAACATGTAAATCTCGATGACCGGCAGTGCTCACAACAGGCTGTGGTACAGGCCCGTGCAGCCCACCCTACACGACTGACCCGTATCATTTTCGCTGAAGACATATGTAAGTGTATTTCCTACTTGGTTCATGTTGGTTCTATTATGTAATCCTGTCCACAGATAATTACAGTCGCTCACATCAATCACTGTCCTTCATTAAAGGGGTGTTACCATCTCAGATATGTGACCTCAGTTGGGTATGTCCTATATGTCTGATGCAGGTCCATTCTCTGGAACCCACTCCTATTGTGGGAACGGGCCCCTGGGAGCTTCCTTGTAGAATGGAGGAGCAGTTCCTAGTACAGCCGAGTGATGAGCTCAGCTGTTCACACAGAAGCGACTTACTCCTATGTTCAACATTAAGACTTTTAAGGGTATGTTCACATGGCTTAATTGCGAGTGTACTGTACGGCCTGCAATTACGGCGGGTGTTCGCGGAGGTGCGTTGATCGTCGCGTACTCCCACGGGGGGGGGGGGGGCGCGGCCCGCCCTTCCCACAGACCAGCATTACTCGCGCCGTGAAATAAATGATATGTTATTTATCTCCCCGAGCATACAATACGATCGTATTGTACGCCCGGGGAGAGGAGGTGTAATCCATAGTTCTCTAGGAGAGCTGTGGATTACCATAATGATTGGGGCGCATTTCACTCGTATTAGAGCGCAGTACGCCGCAAAATACGTGGCGAAATGTGCCCCAATATACGCCGTGTGAACATACCCTAAGGGTCCTTTCCCATGTTAGGTGCGGGTCCTAGAGGTGAGACATAGCATATCCTTTCAAATGTGTGAGATAGGAACCCTCCCCAAATTTACAGAGGAGCAGCTAGTTTTATTTATTTCCCTTTGTGTAAGTAAAACCTGGCTTTAATCGTGTAGAGTAAATTCACAGTACAGTCAGTCCCTGACTTACACTGTTCCAACTTACATCTGTCCCCTAGTTACAAACGGAGACTTATGAGACATGCTGGCACTTGTAGTTCCATGTTCCACAGCAAATGGTAACTGTAGAACGACAAGTTCCAGCATGCCACAGTAGCAGAGGAGGTGAAAATTAGGTGAAATCTTCTTAGGAGGGGCACAGACAGCAAAACAAATGTAAAAACCCTTCCCTTCAGGAACTAAAAAAAAACTATTTTTTTTGTGCTGGGAGTTGCATTTAATAAATCTACCTTTTCCGACTTACATATAAATTCAACTTAAGAACAAACATACAGTCCCTATCTTGTATGTAACCCTGGGACTTGCTGTATTGTTTGGCGAGTCTGGTAGCTGACATTGACTTCTATTTTCAGCAGCCAACCATATGTCCGCATATGTTCCAAAAATGTCACATGGACGTGGGGCACCGAGGCTAAAACTGTAGCAGGTATCGATGTAAGCCTCTGTTCACACTGCTGTCTGCGTCTCTGTTGCTAGTTTATCATATTGGAACCTCATGGAGCCCCATATTTGTCAATCGGGCTGGACAGATGCCATTGGTGTCCATTGGTTTACAGATCCCCACTGCTGTCATGATCCATTATAAAGGATACCATAATGGTAATGTCAACATAGCTTAAGACCTATTTTGTATGCAGTTTGCATCATATAACAGAGGAAATTAATGTGTATTGAGTTTATTGTCCTGAGTTTAACATCCACCCATCATTAAAGGGAACCTGTCACATAGGTTATGTCCCCCTTGCTGAGGACAGCACAAGCTAGTGTCAGACCTGCTGTTCCCAGCGCTGTGTCCCTTATTCTGTAAGATGCAGCAGTTTAAGAGCATTTACCCCTCAAATCTTATTCATGAGCAGGAGTTAGCCCCGCCCACCATGTTTCTACCTATTCAAAGTAATAGGTTTGTCAGTTGAGGTGGGCGGGGCGAGCCTCCGATTGGCCGGGTTTGAAAAAAACTGACCCTCTGAATGACTCTTCGAATGACTTTTTCTTGCTGAAAACTGCAGATTTGAGCATTAAATACACGAAAACTACAGCATCTTACAGAATAAGGGGCACAGTGCTGGAAACAGCAGGTCTGACACTAGCCTGTGCTGCCCTCAGCAAGGGGGGCATCACCTATGTGACAGGTTCCCTTTAACCCCTTCAGGACCCTGGGCGTATGAGTACGTCCCAGGGCCGCTAAGGGGCTTTGCAGGGGGATCGCTCCGCCCGCTGGCGCTGTTTTACCCATCAGACACCGCGGCAAAGATGGCCGCGGTGTCTGAATGAACGCCGATCGGTACGGTCATCGGCACCAGCGCGAATCCGACGACCGGACACGGTGGTGGGGAGCCTTGTGAAGGTTCCCGTCACTTACCCTGGCCGATTTTCCCCACTTCCGTCCGCAGACAGGAAGTGGGGAAACCGCCATCTTTGTACACCCTAATGCATTGCCTATGCAATGCATTAGGTTATATTAACAATCGCGCCCCCTAGTGGTCAAGCACCATAGGGGGACTAAAAGTTACAGTAAAAAAAATAAAGTTTTAAAGTACAAAAAAAAGTATTAAAAGTTCAAATCACCCCCCTTTCCCCATTTTACAAATAAAATCATTAAAATAATAAAAAAGTTATACATATTTGGTATCGCCGCATCCGAAAAAGTCTGATCTATAAAAATATAACATCATTTATCCCGTACGCTGAACACCGTAGAAGAAAAAAAATTCCAAACGGCCAAATTGCGTTTTTTGGTCATTTTACGTCACTCAAAAAATGGAATAAAAATTATCATAAAAGTCGCATGCATTCCAAACTACTAGCGATAAAAAGTACCCTCACTGACGTCCGTAGGTGTTAGTACAAAAAAGTTATTGGTCGCACAAAATGGTGCAGCGGCGCAAATGTCAAAAATAGAAACCCTACATGTTTGGTATTGCCGGATGCGTAACAACCTGTAGAATACAGATAACACATTATATTTACCGAAGATTGAACGCCGTAAAAGCAAATCACCCAGAAACATGGCGAAAATACATTTTTTTCACAATTTGTCCCACTTGGAATTTTTTTGTGGTTTCCCAGTATATTCTATAGTATAGTGAATAACACCATTAGAAAGTACATCTTGTCCCGCAAAATAAAAGCCCTCATGTGTCTATGTAGATGGAAAAATAAAAAAGTTATGGCTTTCAGAAGGCGAGGAGGGAAAAACGAACGTGTCACAAAAAACCCCCCCCGGGTCCTGAAGGGGTTAATACACGGCTTGTGCAGTTAGAATGAAGCAACATTTGTGCAAAAATACATTAGGGAATAGCAGCATTCACTAGACTTTAACTGCAGTGTTCGGAATATAGTGTGTTAAAGTCCTTTATCAAGTTGGATAAAAGACAGTAATTCAGTGGATAGGAGGGGATTCTTAAAGCAGACATGTAAAGAACCTTAGAGCAAAATGCACACAGCAATATTTCTGGGGAAAAAAAGGACACTACACTGTCTCCAACTTGACTCAAAACAACAGGCCAGTCTAGTGCCATCTTTGGCACCTGCATCTCCATGCATTAACTTTGCTTGATAAAGGACTTCAACACTTAAAGGGGTTTTCTCGTTATGAAGATCATAGTTCAAAAATGTAAGCATGTCTGTCCTTGGTTACCATAAGCAACGTGCTATGGTTTAGGAGAACGGGTTGTTTAGTGCTTGGGAACGAAGTGAGCGCTCCGGTCGGGTTACGCCCAGGTCCCGCCCCCGGTCATAATCGGGAACGCGCGTCCGAGAGAGATGGGTGAAACATGTTGCGGACGTGAGCGCGCAGGGGGACGTGTGCACGGACGAGAGAGAGATTTCACTGACAGGAAGCAATGGTAGGTGCGATGTATGCGTGCAGGGTTTGCTCTTTTCACTGACAGCAATCAGTGGTAGGTGCGACGTATGCATGTGGGGGGTTTGCTCTTTTCACTGACAGTGATCAGAGGTCCTGCAGAAGAGAGAGAGATCTTGTGCAGGCCCATGTAAACACAAACAGATAAAGCGTATAGTTCTGTAGAGATCAGAGGTGTAATAATCTGCAGGATATATCAGTGTGACAGAGACAGAAAAGAAAAATCACCCATCTTTCCCAGAGTCCTGAATGTCAAATGCCCATTCGAGTTACAAAGTATGTAGAGAGAGCGAAAAATGTCGATATACTCTATGGAGTTACACTTAGCTTTTCACTTCCAATGATTCCTTAGTCTCCGACACCTGAGAACCTCTGCCTCCTCCCCTCTCCCCCCTGCTCTCACAGAATGAATCCTCATGTGCACACTTTGGGGCGTGTCTGCAGAGTGAGAAGATACGCCCTGCTGGGAGGAGAAACACGCCCCTCCATTTCATAAGCTCTGCTTAGCAACCAGTATAAATGGCTGCCAAATGATGAAACGATAAAACCCCTTTAATAGTCTGGAGAAAGTTGCTTCAGGTCTAGTGTGAAGTTTCCCCAGTCAGTGATGGTTCGGGGAGCCATGTCTTCTGCTGGTGTTGGTCCACTGTGTGTGTCAAGTCCAAAGTCAGCGCAGCCGTCTATGAAGAAAACTGCCAAAAGTATCAGTACTTGGTTTTATAACCACGGTATCAATGTGCTTGATTGGCCAGAAAATTTGCCTGACCGAAACCCCATAGAGAATCTATGATGAGAGACATCAGCTCCAACAATGCAGCTGCGCTGAAGGGCGCTATCAAGGCAACACATCAGCAATGCCTCAGGATGATTGCCTCTATGCCACGCCGCATTGGTGCAGTAATTCATGCACAAAGTAGTTCATATATTGTACAGCCCTTTCAGGAGGCCAACATTCCTGTGTTACAAATCATTTTGCCGATTTGTGTTTTTATATATCAAACATTTTATTTCTTTTAATGTGGATGATTATGGTATGGCTTGCAACTTAAGACAACCTAAAATTCAGTAAAGATTAGAATAGTGTAATGAGTCTATACAATATGTGTTTCTCTATTTCACTTCTTGAGTTACTGGCATTAATTAACTTTTCGATAATATTCTATTTTTTTTAGATGCACTGGTATTAATGACGGGTGAACCTTAAAGGGGTTGTCTCACTACAAGGATTGCTTTTTATGTTAAAGATCTTGCAAAAACAAGTCACTTTGCAATATGTGTCCAATAACCATGTCCTACATATTGAGATATTTCCTCTTTTATGGGCTGCATCAGCTCCTCAGGTTGCCATAGCTACAGACCTGTCCGATCTCTCCTGATAGGCTTCCAGCACTGGTTGCTATAGATACAGACCTGGCTTCTACTGCAGCCTAGTAGAAGCCAGTAAACACGCCCCTTAATTGAAAATGAAACCAAGAAAACGGGACTGAGGTAAGATGAATTAATGTAGTGAGACAACCCCTTTAAACTGATCACAGTAAAGTTAATACACATAGAATTTGTTCTGGAGTGCTGTCTTGCGTATCTGTTTTGGAATCCATGGGCAGCAAGGTTTTGGAGACCCGCACGCATTAAATAGAATCTGCAGGAATAGTGCTGCGGTACTTAGGGTAATACAGCATCTGTTGGATGCAATTTGGGAATCATTTGATCGAGAGAAAGTTATTTTGAAATCTTTTCCTTGATCAAAATCTGCCCGAAATTGCCATTTAAATTGGGAAATGGGCATTTTCCATATGAGCCTTGTTCCCACTGCTGCACATTTTGAAATTGGGAGAAGGTTGGGAAACTTTGGATTGATTTTATACCTTGATCATGAAGTTTGCGGTCTTTGCTTATGTTTCCAAGGCTGAGCATGGAACCAATAAATTAAAGCAACTGTTTAGTAGCTATTTCTGGTTTTATCCTGGAGCTTTAAAATATTTACATGCAACTGTTGAATCGGGGTTGGATCTCAAAATGAGAAGTACAAGTCATTGTTATACATTTTCTATTCATGGTTGTCAGACATGCTAGGCCACAACATCTCAAAGGGGTTCTCAGCTTTTGGACAATACCTACATGTTAGAAGGGTTCTTGGACAGTAAGGGCATGTCCCCACGGCACGGGTTTTTGACGGTTTTTCAGCCGGTTTGCGGTTTTTCAGACCTGAAAAACCGGCCGAAAATGAGCACAATTGTGCTCTCTGGAAAACCCGTGCAGCAGTCCCCACTGCATGGGTTTTCCGCCCGGCGGTTTTGCCGCCGGCGGTCGGCGGGCAAAACAATTGTAGATGCAAAAATCTTCCGTCCGGTTTCGGACGGAAGATGTGCTTCTCAATGGGAGGGGAAGGGCTGTTCTCCGCTCATCGCGGAGAAAAGCCTCGCCCCCCCCCCCCCCCACCCCGGCCGTGAGGACGGGCGCTAAACAGGACAAATACCGGCCGGCAAACCGGACGGTATTTGTCCTGTGCCGTGTAAACGCGCCCTAAGTTGGTTACAGCGTCCCTGCATGGAGACCTCCAGCAATAAGCTGTAATTTGTCAGGTGTTCTGGAAGTTTACAATCTCCCTGCAGCACCTGGTCCATCCAATACAGGACATACAGGAGTGCTCCTCTAGAGCAGGAGATGTTCTTTGTATTCACTCTCCATTCTGGGTAATCCTTTGTTCAAGATGAAGATCTTACCCTTTGGGAACTGTGAATTTTATAATAAGTTATATAAAAATTGGATTTCTAAACCAGAAAACCCCTTCAAATGGAATCTGTCGCCATTTTTTTTTTTTTATTTTTTTAACTTATTAACCCCTTAAGGACACAGCCAGTTTTGGCCTCTCTGACAGAGCCCCGTTTTTTTAAATCTGGCATATGTCACTTTATGTGAGAATAACTTTTTTACACTTTTACTTATCCATGTGCTTCAGAGATTGTTTACTCCTGACACATTGTGCTTTAAGTTAGTTAGACATTTTGATCCATACAATCCTTTTTTTTTTGTTTGTGGAAAAATATCAAAATATCATGAAAATTTGGCAAAATTTGTCATTTTCAAAGTTCTAAAATTTCTGTGCGCAAAACAGATAATTATTCACCACAAAATAGTTTATTACTAGCATCTACCATATGTCCACTATAGGTTGGCATCATTTTTTTTAAATGTCTTTATTTTTTTCTGACATTAGGGGGCTTAAAAATTTAGTAGTC
Organism: Phyllomedusa bahiana; assembly: GCA_025379985.1. Classification (NCBI taxonomy): domain Eukaryota; kingdom Metazoa; phylum Chordata; class Amphibia; order Anura; family Hylidae; genus Phyllomedusa; species Phyllomedusa bahiana. Next base: position 17,688 of record JAODAL010047056.1, on the reverse strand, counting down.
ATTTCTCACATTTTCAAGAAAAATTGCAATATACATTTTTTTTAGGGACCAGTCCAGTTCTAACGTGATTTTGATAGGCCTGTATGTTACTCCCATAAATGACTCCATCTAAGAAGCTACACCCCTTAAAGTGTTTACTACAGTGTTTAGGAAGTTTATTAACCCATTAGGTTTTCCACTGAAATTAAAGCAAAGTGGAGGTGAAATTTCAAAAGTTCACTTTTTTTTTTGCAGATTTTCAATTTTTATCCATTATTCACTGGAACACGGTAGATGTGATCAGGGAAATGCAACTTAATATTGATTCCCCAGATTCTGCCATTTTCAGAGGTATCCCATATATGGCCCTAGTGCACTATTTGGCTCAACCATAAGCCTCAGAGTGAGAGGTGCACCTGCCGGACTCTGGGGGTCTCATTTTCAAAACGATTTTATTTCGGCGCCATTTCAGGTTTGCGGACACCCTAAGCTGCCCACAGGGCATGGCCGGGCATGGTGATGTCACAGACAGCCTGGAAGGTATTCTATACCTTTCAGGCTGTCGGCACACAGCAGCCGCAAGATGGCGTGGCTGTTTGTGCCGACAGAGACGCAGGAATAGATCGCTCCTCTTGTGTCTCCCTTAGTTATCGCGGCCGATTAATTAAGGGGTTAATGCCCTCCCACAGAGTGATCTCGGGTCGGGGCCGACGCTGCGGTATGTCAGTTGTAATATACAGCTGACATACCGCAACGATCGTGCGAACTCTGCTTTAGAGTTCACGCGATCCTCAGGATGTATGCATACGTCCAGGGTCGTGAAGGGGTTAAAACAAGACTCTGGTCCATATTCTTTGCATCTTAGCCGTTTTTATTTTCCGGCTGTAGATTTCTCAATTTGGTTGTCTATACATGATTGTGAGGACAGCAATGTTGCCTGAGCTGCTGTTAACCGCATTTAGAGAGATACTTCACAGCAGCTTCATGCACATAGGAGCCTGTGAACTGGATCGATCCCATTGACTTCTATAGGAGAGTGTTGTGGGCATGCTCTGGGACCTGGGAAGACGTCAGTGTGCAGGGAGGGGAAGCTGTGACCATCTCCCATTGGATTCTGTGTGATCTGTACTTATTGGTGTCGCCTTTCAGTGTAATCCTGCTTGTGCTGATAATGAGCAGACGGCTGAAAATCTTTCTGTAGAGAACAGAAAGTGTCAGACGATTATTAGGCCTAGTGGCTAAAGTGAAAACTGCAGGACTTAAGAATTTTTAAAATATATTGAAAGTGATACAGAAAAATAAAATAAAAATCCTTAAAGGGGTTTTGCCACAATCTCATTTCATACCTCCTGCATTCAGCTCTGTGTGCTCAGAAGGGGGTGTGTGGGATTTGTTTGAATTGCTTATCATGTGACCCAGCAGGATGACATCACCAGGCCTTTCCTCTCTTTAGTCAAAGAAAGGTCTGGTTATGTGTAGAACTGTAAGTATCTACATTGTAGCTCAGAGGTAAAACTTTTGCCTCTAGGCACAAGGGTCCTGGGTTCAAATCCCTGCAGGAACCAAACCTGTGGATTTTATTTCTCTTTATCAATACACAGACCTGATTGAGGTTTATTTTTTAATTTATTTGCACTGTTTGACTAATTAATAAGGAGTATAGGGGACAGGAGTAGAATAAAAGCACCTGGAGTTTGAACACTCAGTAGTTGCCTGAGAGGAGAAGTGATGTCTGAGCATGTGCGACCAGGAGTGAGGAGCTCACAGACCTGGTCGTATCCCCTGGAGATGAGCTGTAAACAATGGATCACTAAGGAGCAGCTAAAACAAAAACGGTGCAGAATTTTTAATGATAAATGGTGAAAATGTTTATTTCATTTACAAACATCAATTTTACTTTGTGGCAAAACCCCTTTAAATGTGTTTAACATAAAAACATGTTAACCTTTAAGAAGTTAGCAGATAAAAATGAAGGAAATGACATGCTGGAAAAATTTTGTTGTTTATTTTTATAAATGCCTTTGTCCAGTTTAGACTACCCCTCTTTTTTTTTTTTTTTTTTTTTCCTCCAGAAGCTGCAGAAATAGCACCTAAATCATTAGTGCATGTTTTTGATTCTGTGAAATCAAATTGTATAAAAATACAGTAATCTCCGTTTTAATTTGAAATCAAAAGGTTTTAAAGGGGTGTTCTCACCATGCTGCTTCACAGAGCTTGCTCCTCTTAGTCATCTTCAGGTTCCCACTTCCTGGTTATGCTTTGGGTGGGTCTACAGCAGTGACTGATATTTCAACTCTGCTAAACCTAGTTGAGCCTGTTAGAGGGATATTGGTGATGGGAGGGGTCTAAACAGCAAGGCAGAAGGCTACAGAGCTCTAGAGAGTTAGTTTGCCAATAAGAAAGATACAGAAACTCCTGTGCTGCTGATAAAACGCAGCAGGGAGTAAGGTCACACATCCCAACCAGGGCTCTAGTAATGGAGAGAGGTAGTTTGTAACTTGTGTACACAAGCATGAGATAAGAATCGCTCTAACTGAAAGAAAGCAAAATCAGATTAACAATGTATTTGTTAATTTTTCTTTACACATGTAGACATGTGTAAAGCTAGTTGATGAGATGGGGGATAACCCTTTTAACATTTTTCTTTTGTTGTTGCTGAAGATACAGGACAGGTGCTTCAATGTGATGCCATCGTTGACATCGTTCATGACATTCAGATAGTATCTACTACAAGAGAGCTTTACCTGGAGGACTCGCCACTGAAGCTGAAGATACAAGCGTTAGACTCTGAAGGTAAAAGGTTTGTCCCCTTGGAGTCCCTGTTTACATGTGGTATGCAGCAATTCATGGATCACACCTTGGTATTTTGCAGGTAATACATTCAGTACATTAGCTGGCATTGCCTTTGAATGGACAGTGATAAAGGATGCCGATGTGGATGGCGATTCCGACTCGCACAATTCATTGCGGTGAGAGAGGAATCTTTGTAATTTGCTAGTTCATAGACGTAGAAGCTTCATTCTTGTGTCATTTATTTGGAACGGGTCACCTATGTGCAGACATTTACATGCTCACTTGTGAATTTTAAGACCCAATGAAAATGGGTGATAAAATGGACCTAAGCAATTATTACACAACCTGTTACACTACTTTACATTGCACACAGTACATTCATTTGTCTTTTCTAATTGATGCTTTATAAAATGTACTGAATTGATCCCTGCATTATGTGTACATAGACCACTTTATTGTTCTGAGGCAAGAAGCCAAGGTAGAAGGGAGATTGCCAGACATTGCTATGTAAGACAAGTTCTCGTTCCACCAAGTTCAGCCTTATTTATCAATCCATTATACGCCGTTAAATACTAGGTTCAGTACAACCGATAAAGCCTATTACTAGTTAAAGGGGTTGTCTCACTACATTGAGTCATCTTACCTCGGTCCCGTTTGCTTTGTTTCATTTTGAATTCAGGGGCGTGTTTACTGGCTTCTACTGGGCTGAAGTAGAAGCTGGGTCTGTAGCTATAGCAACCAGTGCTGGCAGCCTATCATGAGAGATAGAAGAGGTCTGTAGCTATAGCAACCTGAGAAGCTGATGCAGCCCATACAAGAGGAGATATCTAGGAATAGGTAGGACACTGTTAATGGACACATATTGCAAAGGGACTGGTTTTTGCAAGATCTTTAACATAAAAAGCAATCCTTGTAGCGAGACAACCCCTTTAAGTATCTTGCCCTTTCAAGACTGCTCTGTATATGAGAAGTCGTCTCTCACATTTAATAATGAAGTTGTCTGCCTTTAAACCTCTCTCCAGCTCACCCATATTCTTTTCACATGGTGTAATCCAAAACTGAATCCTGTATTCCAGATCTGGTCTTAGAAGGGATTTATAGAGATTTTTAATTATAGATTGGACCAACAATATCGATAAAAAAAACCAAACTATAAAACCAAATATATACATACCTCCCAACTTGCAAAGAGGGAGACATCAGGCCACGCTGCCAGCTGCACCCAAACACATGACATCACACCAGAGAGAATTATGTCCAGTTTCCTCCAGCAGACCAGCTCCAACACAACAATGGTTTTACCGGGGTCTGCAAAGATGTATTTATATAAAAAATATATCTCACAAAAGTAAGTACACCTCTCACATTGTTGTATATTTTGTATCATATCTTTTAATGGGATGGCACTGAATATATGACACTTTGATACAATGTAAAGTAGTCAGTGTACAGCTTGTAAATTTGGTGTGCCCTCAAAATACCTCAACACACAGCCATAAATGTCTAAACCACCCCTAAGTGCCCTCCACTGTGTGACTTGTTAGTGTTACAAGGTCTCGGGTGTGAATATGTTGCAGGTCTGTTAGATTTGGTGTTTATTGCTTTGTCTCTCATACTGGTCATTGAAAATTTAATTTGGCACCTAATGAGAAAGAACTGTCTGAGGAACAGAATTGTTGCTCTACATAAAGATGATTCAGGCTATAAAAAGATTGGCAACACCCTGAAACTGAGCTGCAGCACAGTGACCAAGACCACACAGCAGTTTAACAAGGCAGGTTCCACTCAGAACAGGCCTCACCGTTGTCGACCACAGATTGTCTTTTCAAAATAACCATATGAATGATGCCAGCTTTACTGCGGAGGTTAAAGGAGTGGGGTGCCGGCCTGTCAGTGCTCAGACCATACTCTGCACATCAAATAGGTCTGCATGGCTGTCGTCCCAGAAGAAAGCCTCTTCTAAGGTTAATGCACAAGAAGTCTGCTGAAGACAAGCAGACTAAATACATGGATTAATGCAACCATGCCCTGTGGTCTGATGAGACCAAGATAAACTTAATTTGTTCAGATTATGTTAAGCGTGTGTCTTGCCTACAAGAGTGTCATGTTTTTGGGCTACATGAATGCTGTTGGCTGCTGTTGGCAGTTCACCGAGGAAAGGATGAATGTCACCATGTACTGCAACATACTCAAGCAGAGTACAATCCCCTTTGTATGAAAACTGGGTCTTCAACATGATAGTGACCCCAAACACGACAATCACTGCTTTGCTAAAGAAAACAATGGTAAAGATACTGGACTGGCCAAGCATGCCTCCAGACCTAATCCCATTGAGCATCTGTGGGGCATCCTCAAACAGAAGGTGGAGGAGCGCAAGGTGTCTAACATCCACCAGCAACGTCATGGAGGAGTGGAAGAGGAATCCAGAGGCTGCAACCTGTAAAGCTCTAGTGAACGCCATGCCCTAGAGAATTAAGTTAGTGCTAGTAAAAAATGGTGGCCACACAAAATATTGACACTTTGGGCACAATTTGTCTGTTTTCACTTAGGGGTGTACTCACTTAGGGGGTTGCCAGCAGTTTAAACATTGATGTCTTTATGTTTTGAGTTCATTTGAGGACACCAAATTTACACTGTTATACAAGCTGTACACTGACTACTTTACAAAGTGTCAGTGCTGATTAGTTGTATTTATAAAATATATAATATATCCCTGATGACTTGGATTTGTTTGGCAGATTAGTTTTCTCTTGGACGGATTTGAACAGATAGTGAAGATGGTTTTTATGTCCTCTTTCGCTCACACACCTTTATTAAGTGTCTCCTAAACCAGTGAATTTTAACTTTTTTTTTTTTGTAGTATTCTTAAGTTTTTGGAGTCCACCTATGTGCCTCCAGCCTACATATCGGAGATGGAGAAAGTCGCCAAACAGGGTGATACCGTTTTGGTATCTGGAATCAAGACTGGAAGCTCCAAACTTCGAGCAAAACTGTAGGAACCAGTGTATGAGGCAAGTGGCTGGGGGGATTTATAGTATTGGGTGACTTGTATATGACCTTAGACTCATTTGAGTTGGCTCTAGCTTGTAGCATATCACTATTACCAAATGTTAGTGCCACACTATAGCTGATATATAATCTATGTAATGTACGAGCGAGTTCTTGTTTTGTTTAATACAGAAAATGTAATTTTGTCATTTTGCATTGCAGAATGTGAGTCCAACAGAGGTCCGAATTCTCATTCTAGAAAACATCCTCCTAAATCCGGCATCGGATATGTACCTACTCGTTGGATCCTCTATAAAATACAAAGTACAGAAGATAAAACAGGGAAAGATCACAGGTATTTTTTCTATTTGTTGTTCTGTTTCAAGTATTTGCAAATTTAATGGGAAGTCTAAATAGTCGTCTGAGCTAAAACATACACTTACGCCCTGTTCACACGGCGGATTTGGCCGCGGGTTTCGGCGCGGTTGCCGCGGCCCAAACCTCCTCCAAATAGCGCCCCAAACGCCCCCAGTTCATTACATGGTTTCCTATGGGAAACCGCGTTGCTATTCACACAGCGCGGTTATGGCCGCGGCTTTGGTGCCGTGGCCTTGCTGCGCGTGTGTGAGAAGTCTTCTGTCAATTCTTGCAGCGAGTCTTCGGCGCGGTTGGTGCGCGTGTTTGGGCATGGGTTTAGTCCTGCCTATTAATTTGTATGGGCGAAAAACCTCGCCACAAACCGCGGCCAAAACCACGCCACGCCCGCGTCGATAAACCTTGTCAGGAGACGCGAGTTTGGGGCGCGATTTGGACGAGGTTTTGGACGTGGCAACCGTGCCGAAACCCGCGGCCAAATCCGCTGTGTGAACAGGGCCTTACACTGATGCATGGTAGCACAGTATCATGTCATAGTCTTGTTTTGATATATTCAGGTGACTAAGGATTGGCTGACGGGGTGCAACTATATTCGTAATAGGCCTGCTTTTTTATTTTATTGATTTTTATTTATTTAATTATCTACTTGATCCTAATTTTTCTTCATACTGCGACCTCCACTATGATTTGTTGATAGGTGGAGTAAATAGAAGAAATGGGGAAAAAACAGATATGACTGTGATTGACTTTTTTTTTTTATCCAAAATCTCAACAAAATTGTCGCCTACAGCAGTTTTCTTAAAGGGGTATTTCAATTTTTATTGTCTAGTTGCAGGATGTGCCATAAATATGTCCCTAAAGGTGGATCTTCATCTAGACCCAACTTAGATATGCAGAGTTTTTGTAAGTTTTTTGAAGGAGATTTTTCACAATCTTAATATTGATGGTCTGTCCTGGGCCATCAGTATCCAGTCATTGTAGATTCAGCTCCTGGTACCCCTGTCAGTCTGCTGAAAAGTGCTGTGTCGCTTTTATTGTATATCAGTGTCCATCATTATTACTTATGTGTTTTTAAGGTGTATGAGGAGTCTAATCCTCGAGCTACAGATCTTTGGACAGTGGGGGGAAGGAGTTCAATTTGGGAGTTGTTTTTGTAAACCTGGATTCTCCCCCTATTTTTTTTTTGTTATTCTCTTTGTCTACCTCATTGTGGAGGCTTTCAGGCTCAAATTTAAATGCCACTTGATTGGTCATATTGATGCTAGGACTTCCTAGTTACCAATGTCGATTTGGCCTATTTTAAGGTAGGGGTTGTCTTTGAATCATTTTGTGCGGGAGTAGAGACCTTGTCAGGGGAGATGGGTGTACGGCTTTCTGATGCAGTGGCTTGTCCATTGGAGCTGGTTATGCAAGATCATGGCTTCAGTACTGGTCATCTTTGCTTCAGTAATGATGCTGGAATTGTTGTCGCCCTCTTCTCCACATTAATATGCAGAGTCTACTGTAGGCAGTGTTGATTGATTCCCGTAAGAGTCTTCAGGTGACAGCAGTAGGTAACCCGGGTCTCTATAGACTCTTAGTTTGGCTTTCTTCTTAAAGGGGTTGTCTCGCTACAAAGAATAGCTTTCAGATTGTAGGGGAAACCCACAAATAAAACATTTCCAAATATTTGCTTTGTTCCTCTGTTTTCCCAAGGGAGATTACAAGTGAATTATGACCTCCCTGGCTTTTTTCAGTTCCCTCAGTAAACTGACTTGTAAACAATTCTCCCCCTGCTGTTTGTTCAATGAGATAACAGTGAGTAATGTCATCAAAACAGGTTGCAGCAGTGTCCTGCTGCTCAGCAGTAAAAAAGCTTGATTTATGTAAAAAAAAACAGAACTGAATTAGGGCTTTTGTTTTGGGGATCAGATAAGAAGTCCTGTTAGTAGTTTGAGAAGCTAATCTGATCTAATTAGCTTTCTGAAAGCACAGCACGCAAGGGGAGCTTTATGCAAATGAGCAGTCTGAAACCAGGAAGTGACAGAGTATTTCATTCATGCATTCTCTGAAACTCTGAAGGGAGACAACTCCTTTAAGTTTACGGTTCTCCGTAATGCCTTGCTCATCAGTGGTTGCCTTGTAGAAATAGGTAGCTGCTAAGGTGGTAGTATACCTATAAATAACAGGCACAGAGCACTACATTTTTGTCTGGTATTGCAGCTCAGCTTGATTAGTTTGAAATGCCAGGCACAAGGACTATAACGTGTACAGCGCTATGCCGGATAAACAGTGGTGAAGAGAGGGATTGTTGCTATAGGTAGTATATAAATGCCTTGTACATACTGATGATTACACAAAATCTAAGCGTGAGGAGGATGGGTGGGGAGTATCCAAGTATAGATGGGGATTTCTGCATCCAGGTTTTAAAGGGGTTTTTTCATCTTTATAAATTAAAGGGCCTAAAATCACTCCCCTTTTTTGCTTAACTTTGGTTCTGCTCCAATTAAAATCTCTGTGAATTCTGAGTTTTCCCCTCCCCAACTCCCAAGTCGCAACTCCTTTTACATCCCCTTTAAAGGGTGACAGTTTGGCCATATTTTCTTTCTCAAAATTTCATGGTATTTTTGGGGCCCCCCTTTCCAAAGAGGGGGGTGTTACGGGACGTTTTCGGACGTTTTAAACGTCCGAAAATTACGTCCCGAAATACGTTTCCTACGTGTCACAAATTTAAGGGGCTTTTTTTTTTGCATCAAAAATACAATCACCTTTCTTTACTATGGGGATTTACGGGGCAAAATTTGGGCCCCCAAAAAGAAGTGAAAGGGGATTTAAATTTTTAAACAAATCGAAATTTTAAGGGAGTATTTACCCCCCAAAATTTACGCCCGAAAAAAACCCTCGTGTGAACGACGAGGCGTTTTTTTCCCATTGGAATAAAATGCAAATTTCTAATTGTTTCATTTATTTAAAAGTTTTTCGGGAGAAATTTGGGGGGAAGGGAATTTTCGTCTGAAAATTACCCCCCCGAAATAACCGTGGGGAAACATACCCTTTTGGGTATGTTCCCCGGGGCTTTTTTCCCAAAACTTTATTTAAACGGATTGGGGGAATCAAAAAATTCTTTCTGAAATAATTTAAAAAATCATTTTTGCAAAAAAGTGCCACTAAGTTTTGGCACGGTTTTTGGGTAATTTGATTTCCCCCGGGGAAATTAAAAACCATCCCAAAGGTAAATTGTGGGTTTTGGTAAAATCCTTTCCGGAAAAAAAATTTTGAAAATGCCCTTTGGGTTTTTTTCCCGTCTGGTTTTGCCGTCGTCAATCCGGGGGGGCAATCCGGCAGGGAAAACACGCGTCGTGTGAAGGGAAAAAAGCCGTATTTTATTGAAAAAAAATAAAAAAAAAAGGCTTTGATTTTATTTCTGACGGGTTTTCCCCAAAGGATTAGGACCCCCTTGAAAAAAACCCCGGTGTGAACGGGGGCCCCTTAAGTCTGCTTTCACACGGGCGTTTTTGATGCGAAATTTTCAAGGGTGTTTTTGTGCGGAAGGCCGCAAAAAATTGCGCACAAAAATCAGGGGGAAAAGTTTTTACCGCAATTTTACGGGCAAAATTTATCGCATTTTTTTGTGCAGCAATTTTACAGCATTAATTGCGGGGCCTTTCCCTTGCACAAAAAAACACTTTGGGAAAAAACGCAAAAAAAAACCCCACCGGGGGAAAGCACCCTTAGGAAACTAGATTGAAATTTTGCACTTAGTTTTTCTGCTTGGGCTGGTTTTTGGAAATTAAAAGCTCCCCCACTGAGGTTTCCCCATTTCTTTCTTCGGGCAACATTAATCCAGCCCAACCATATTAGTATTTTTTTCCAGTTTTTTCGGGTAATTTTAATACCCTTTAAAGCACAAACATAGTCGTTTGATAGTCAAAAAGAAGAAACAAAAAATTGTTTTATCATCTGTTAATTTCCTGTGTATTCTTTTAAAAAGGGAAAATTGTGCCCCATCAAAAATTAACCATTTAACTCATGTTTGTTTTGGGTAAACACATTTTGTGAATTTTTGGAAATTTTTATTTTCCATCCTATAAATTATATCAGTCAGGGCCCAAAAGTTTTGAAATGGTTACAAATTTTTAAATTATTTACAAAGTCTACTGCATCGGGTTTTTATAATGGCAATTTGAATTTACTCCAGAAGGTTAAAAAAGAGTAAATCGTTTAAACGCAAAAAATTCCCAAAGTCAAAAATTTTTCCCTAGAAAAATAAAATTTTTTTTCCCCCAAAACCATTTAAAAATTTTCATTGCAGGCCCTCCCCTTAAAAAAGGGACCAGCTAACATCGTTTCAGTGTTTTGTTTCCTTAAAAAACAGGGGTGGGCTTTGTTGTGGAGGGGGCCCTGGAGATCAATCTTTCATGATTAAGAAAGAACCAAAAACCCACGGGAACATTTTAAAAAAGGAGGCGGGTTTGCTTGGCATAAATTGTTTTTTCTTTTTGTTAACCATGGTTATCTCTAAAGAAAACCCCGGCGCGTCATAAATTGCACTGCAAAAAACGGGCCAAAACAGGGAAGGTATCGCGCTAGAAAGATTGCACCTCACCCCAAAAATTCTATCGCATAAATCAAAGAATTCAAGAAGAGGGGTTTCCATTGTTCCCAAAAAAGGCTCCAGGGGGGGCCCCAAGAAAGACCAAGCGCCCGGGCCCGTCCCTCTTAAAACCCCCCTTTCAAAACTTGGGAAAATCGGGCTACCAGCAGTGCAAAGCTTCCCTCGGGAAAATGGCGCAGGAAGGTTGTGGGGGAATCTGAAAACGCACTGTGAGGCGAAGACTCATGGAGAAAGGGCCCCCTGGGTGTCAAGGAGGGCAGCAAAAAAACCCCACTTTCTCCAGAAAAAAATCGGGACAGATTTGATATTCTCCCAAAAGGGTACAGGGAGTTAAACTGTTTTAACGGGGTAAAGTAATTTTCTCTGAGGGAAATTCCCCTTTTTTCCCGGAATGTTTGGAACATCTGGAAAACAGCTTGTTTGGAGAAGACAAGGTGAGCGATACCACCAGTCTTGTCTCATGCCAACTTGAAAGCATCCCGAAACCCTTCATGGGTGGGGTTGCATTCTCAGCCAAGGGAATCGCTCTCTAACATCTTGCCTAAAAACACATCCATGAATAAGAATGGTACCAGAATGTCCTCCAAGAGCAACTTCTCCCAACCGTCCAAGAGCATTTGGTGATCAACAATGCCTTTTCCAGCATGATGGAGCACCTTGCCATAAAGCAAAGGTGATAACTAAATGGCTCAGGGAACAAACATAGAGATTTTTGGGTCCATGCCTGGAAATTCCCCAGATCTTAATCCCATTGAGAACTTGTGGTAAATAATCAGAGAGGGGTGGACAAACAAAAACCAAAAAATTTTGTACAAAAGCAAGCTGGATTGTGCAAAAAAGGGAAACTGCTATCAGCAGGTTTTTGGCCCAGGTTGTTTGGGGCATGCCAGGGAAAATTTGCAGAGGTCCTAAAAGAAGGGGTAAAACACGGGAAAAATATTGCCTTGCGCATTAACTCATTCAACTGTAAATAAAAAGCTTTTTTATTCTTATTATGATTGACTTGTATTTCTGTATGTGATAAAAAAACTGAAAAACACACAAAAAAACCCAAGGAGGGCAAAATCATGTAAAAATATAATATTTGTATAATTCTCAAAACTTTTGGCCAGGGCTTTAAAAACTGCTCAAAAAAAAAGGGGAACCCAAAAATATAACACAGTTTTAAATTTAAAGTTCCCGGATATACTGGTTTTTAAAAAGCCCGAGTTTTCACACAAAAAATGTGTAAAAAAAGCGCCCCTCGGTTTTAAAATCGGTCACTGCCGGCGCTCGGGCGCTGCAATCCCCCGAGTCCCGGCCGGGCAATTCAGTTTTGCACAATCAGGGAGCGCAGATAGCTGAATCCGAGTGAGCGCAAAGTGCCCGGGAAAGCGGTGGGGCCCGGGGGCCCACTGTCAGCGATCCCCTCACCTTTTAATCGACCCCTCCAGAGCCCCTTTTGGGTTTAAAGGGGATACCATTTGGGCGGGAGAGAAGCGCTTTTTGCGCCGCAGGGGACCCCCCGCAAGGTCGCGGGCCCCGCCTGGATTTTTTCCGGAACGGGCCGGGGTGTGTCATCACGCTGCGGCGCGGCCTGATGATATCACCCCCGTGCCGAGAAAAAACAGGGGAGCGTGCGGGAGGCCGGACAGCGAGGGGGGGAAGCAGGGGGGGGAGCCAGGTAAGTGTTTTTTTTTTTTTTTTTTAAAAAAATCCTCTACACCGGGCCCATAAACCTATAACTTATTTGCTAGGGGGAAACCCATATCTTTCCCTTTCCTGGGCCAAAAGCCCTACCTATACTTTTCTTGGGGGACCTATACCGCCCCATACCCCCCCTAGGGGACCTTTTAAAACCCGCCTATACCCTGGGCCTTTTTACCTGCTAGGGGGGCCGGCCCTATACCTGGGCCCATACCGCCTAGGGGGGGCCTTTTCCGGGCCCTTTTCCAGCCAAAAAAACCAAACCTGCCTATACCCTGCCAAGAGGCCTAAACCTCCCAAAAACCTTTCCTATGGGGGGAATTAAAACCCCCCTATAGCCTGCCTAGGGGGCATATAGGGTGCCTAAAAACCCGCCTATGGGGGGAATTTAAAATGCCTTTTGGCAGCCCATAAAGGCCCATGGGAGGGGCTTTTAAACCCGCCTATTTCTGCCTATTGGGAAAATTTAAAACTGCCTATACCTCCTAGGGGGGACATTAAAAATTCTGCCTGTAATTTTATTGGTATCTGTTTTTATTTTTAAATTAATCAGTAGCCGCTGCGTTTTCCACCCTAGGCTTATACTCGAGTCGATAAGCTTTCCCGTTTTTTTGTGGCAAAAGTAGGTGCCTCGGCTTGTACTCGGGTCGACTTATACTCGAGTATATACAGTATTCATACGTCTGTGAACTCAACCTGTCCAGACACGAATCAACACTGATTGTGAATCAGTTTCTCCTGCTGTTGTGCAAATGGAACAGATAGCAGGTAGAAATGATAGGCAATTAGCAAGACAACCCCTGTAAAGGAGTGGTTCTGCAGGTGGTGACCACAGAACATTTTTCTATTCTTAACCTTTTTGGCTCTTGTTTTGGTCACTTTTGCATTTTGTTATTGCTCTCACCTCTGGAGGTAGTATGAGGCGGAGTCTACAACCCACAGAAGTTGCTCAGGTAGTGCAGCTCATCCAGGATGGCACATCAATGCGAGCTGTGGCAAGAAGGTTAGCGGTGTCTGTCAGCACAGTGTCCAGAGCATGGAGCAGATTCCAGGAGACACGCCAGTACACAAAGAGACATGGAGGGGGCTATAGGGGGACTACCATTTAGCAGCAGGACAGGTACCTGTTCCTTTGTGCATGGAGGAGCAGTGCCAGAGCCCTGCAAAATGACCTCCAGCAGAACACTAATATCCATGTGTCTGTTCAGACTGTCAGAAACTGACTCTATGAGGGTGGAATGGGGGCGCGACATCCAAAAGTCAGTGTTGTGCTTACAGCCCAACATCGTGCAAGGTGATTGCCATTTTCAAAAGAACAACAAGATTGGCAGATTTGACATTGGCACCCTGTGCCCTTCACGGAGACAGCGTGGAGAACATTCTTCAAATTGCAACTGGAATATTTCATTCATTGAAATCTAGGATGTGATATTTTAGGGTTTCCTTTATTTTTTCTGTGTGGGTGTGTGTGTGTGTGTGTGTGTGTGTGTGTGTGTGTGTGTGTGTGTGTTGTGTGTGTGTGTGTTTGTGTGTGTTATATATATATTTATATATATATATATATATATATATATATATATATATATTCTTTACAGAATATAATCTTTCTCTTTCTCTCTCAAATCTTGCATTTTTTTCACTTTGGCAACTCGACCTCATAAGAGTCTAACGAGTGCTGTTTTGTAAAGAAAACTTTAGGGCAAAGTTAATATCAATATGTAGATAAGAAAGTATTCACTGCTCACAATGGGTGTGTTACAACTCACCCTCTACCCATGCTTGCACACTGACTTCCTCCCTCCCAGGTTACAGAACAGGCCATGTAATCCTTTCATAGAAGGCTTCTATGTTCATGTAGCTGCTGTAAAGCACCGCTCTAAATGCTGTCAAAAGCAGCTGAGGCAATATGGCGGTCTTTTATAATCAAATGCAGAAAACCAAATTACAAAAATCTACAACTAGAAAATTAAAAGAATGTATCAGCATCTTGTTCTACTTAGTAATGTATGTAATATGTGTGTGAGTAAAATATATATTACATACACATTGATGGTGGATTCCTTTAAAGCCTTTTAGTAATTATTGTTTTGTTTTTCTCTCCAGTTTTAGCAATGCCATCCGACCAGTACAACTTACAGCTTCAGAACCACATTCCTGCCCATGATGGTATCAAGGGTCAACCAGTAGCTAAGCTGGACCAGAGCACGTCCACCGTCACTGCGTTGCAGAGGGGACAAACCAGCATCGTGCTGCTCCATAAAAATATCCTTATTCTCCAGTTGTCTTTTACTTGTTCTTAGCTGATCCTGTGTAAGATCTCATGGGCTCAGTACAATAGCAGTATTGTACTACAGCAAACTACAAATAGCCTGCGAGCTGTGTGACTTTGTCTATCCAGGAGTGGGTGCGTGTCATCCAGATCTAAAACAAACAGCTCAGTGTGAGTGTCGCCTGAGCAGCTGTGCACAAACCCTGTAAGTGTCTGTAAGAGTGGATAATTATCATGGCACCATTCCACCAACTGCAGAAACCTGCTTGACTGAATTATCCTTCTGTTTATCTACATAACAAATTTGTGCTGAAAACCATTTACGGAACAGGGAATTTAACCTTAAAGCCTAGAGAAAGTCCTATGTGACTTTACATTGGAGAGGAGGTAGAAAATATTACAGAATACTGGTTTTTATGATTTTTATTTTAAGCGCCATTAATTTCTGCCCACTGTACATATTAAAAAAGGCAAAAAAAGGAATGCACAATAAACAAAGTAAATGTGAAAAACTGGTGCAGAAGGAGAAAGGACCAGGCCTGCGAGAGCCTACAAAGGGGGAAGAAGGAGACAGAAGAGGGAAGGACGCACATGTTTGTACACTGTATATTGTATATTTTGAAGAGATGGGTCCTCTCTCCTCCTGTACCTTTTTATTTAGTGAAACTGTTGTATTTGTTGTGTCCGAACCCCTTTTGGTTGTATAATGGCCCTGGAAATAATGGCGCTCTGAAATAAGTAATAATAATTGCCCAAGGGCATGGCTGGCACGATTTCCCGGAGAAGCAGCCATGTTTTTCTAAACTGATACAGCCCTTTAAGGAATAATTCCATAATTTCTGTTTGATTGCACAAACATAATTGATCAATGTACATATAAAGGCTTCCATGTCTAGTTATTGCTGTTGCATACCTGCAGTGACGCCCTATGGTGGAATATTATATTATTATTATTAATAATTATTTTAACCCAGAAAGTCAACACCAACATCCTTTTTGTATATTTGCATGAAGTATTTTCTGCAGTTGTGACCACTGAATAATAAGTATCGATGACCTGGACAAGCGCTTTTTCTCACCAGTACTAAGAAATGTAGAATTTAAAAGGGTTCTCCGCTTCTGAAAATACATAGTTAGGAGGATAGAAACACACAAGCAAGTAAGCCAGCTCACCACTCTCCAGCATGGAGTTGCACGGATCCGCCTGGTTACAGCTTCCAAGATCCAAATAGTGATAGATTGATCCAGCACATCTAAAGTGAAGTTAAAAGACCATACTTTATTGGCAATCCATTAAAAAAGCATGTAGTAGCAGCACAAGGTAAGCTTACCTTGTGCTGCTACTACATGCTTTTTTAATGGATTGCCAATAAAGTATGGTCTTTTAACTTCACTTTGGATGTGCTGGATCAATCTACCACTATTTGGATAGTTAGGAGGATTCCTTGACATAACCTGATCAAAGTACCCTGCTACTGAGATCCCAATTATTCAAATGTAAATTATAGGAATACTTGGTAGCAAGTGTTCAATTTCCATGCAGCACCACCACATGAGAAGTGAAAGAGTGTGTGTGTGTGTTTTTTTTCATCTTAGTTATTAACGTTAATTTGGGCCAGAGTAGGGGTAAAACAGAAAAAAATATCCCCTTCACTTTCCGTTTCGTGTGTTACCCACAGCATTGGCTTGTGCTCCATTCACCCACTGTGGAACACACGATGATTGCTCCCATTGATTTCATTGGGAGTTCCAAGTTCAGCCAAGCGCTGCATTCGGGTTTGCTTACAACTCCCATTGAAAGCAGTGGGATAGTTCTATCACCTGTCCATTCACAACGCGATAGGTGAGACCTGAACCTATGAAACATTGATGGGATATCCTAGTGACACATCATCAATGTATGTTGTGTTTTGAAAAACTATTTGTAACCAGTCTACTCTCTGGCCAAGAGATGAGGTTTCAACACCCCACCATCCCATTTACAAAGAGTTTACTAATGGGTTATATATGTTGTTTTTGTAAAGCAGAAAACCCCTTCAGATATTTCTGCTCTATTGCCGTGATTTTTCTCTTGTGATTTATGTTTTTCCTTAACGGTCTTATACATCTCCGTATGCAAGGTGCTTCAAGGCTTCCAAATGGTACCATCTACGTGGTTGAACCTGGATATTTAGGTAATTCTATTTATTTCCTGGGTCATCTTTGCTTCAATTACATATTAACCTGAAAATTACTTGTAACTTAAAAGGTTGCGGACAATTGCAAAGATGGTCATTACACTGACACTTTTATTTGGATCCCTTTTTAACGTCTAGGTTCTGGACTGGCACAAATAGGAGTTCATCAGCATAATATTGTTATAACTAAAAAACAAATTTATTTTCATGTTAATTAAGTGTGTCCAAAATATCCTGTGGTGCTGCAGATAGCCAATGTTAACAGCAGTAAATATGACTAATAGCACAATTGCAATTTTGATTTACCTGTGTCTAACACATACTAGCACATTAGGGCCAATAGGAAGCCAATCAAGACTTTGTTCATGTCACTTTACTGAACTCCTTACAGAAAAAACACAGAAAAAATGGGACATTAATTACTCACAAAAACACAGAAACAAGGCCATACTCACAGCTCAAAGGCTTGACTGAAACTAAACCCAGTAAAGAGGCAAGACTGGCCCCTAAGCCACTTGGGAAAGATAAACAGGTGCAGCTGATTACTGAGCAGTAGCTCACATGCCCGACCACTAGGGGACCAATTAGGGGCCGTTCACACGGCTTATTGCAGGGACGGATTGCAGCCGTACTGCGCTGCAATACGGCTGGATTCCGTCCCAGCCATTATGGTAATCCACAGTTCTTATAGAGAACTATGGATTCCGTCTCTCCTCCCCGCTAGGAGAATCCTCGAGCGGGGAGAAAGTGACATGTCAATTATTTACGGCGTTTACGCTCCATGAATAATGATGTCATGGGGCCGGGGAGTTGGGGGGCCCCCCGTC
>JAODAL010047055.1:0-30306 GCA_025379985.1 Phyllomedusa bahiana | reverse complement strand
AATCCTGTTTTACCCGAGCTGCACTCACTTTTTGCTGGTAAGTCACTGTACATACATTATTTTTCGTATATCCTGATTTTTAATCTGTTTTATACTCAGAGCTCATCATTTTTTGCTGGTGCGTCACTGTAAAACCAAATTATCATGTACTGTCCTGAGTTACTCCTGTATTATCTCCAGAGCTCACTCACATTCTGGGTAGTCATGTGTACATACATTTTTTATCGTACGTCCGAGTTCATCCTGTGTTTACTCCAGAGCTGCATCACTATTCTGCTGTGCAGTCACTGTGTACTACATTACTTACTTATCCTTACTGATCCTGAGTTACATCTGTATTTATCCGAGCGGGACTCACTATTCTCTGGTGCAGTACTGTGTACTAATACATCCTTACGATCCGAGTTACATCCTGTATTATACCCCAAAGGCTGTACTCATATTCTGCGGTGCATCACTGTGTACATTACTTATCCTTTACTGAGGGGTTACATCCTGTATTATACCCGAGCTGCACTCATTTTCCCGCTGGGCGTCACTGTACTACATTACTTACCGTCTGACCTGAGTTACAGCCTTTATGAGATTATTGGCATAGAAACTGCATAGACTAGAGTTGGCCCTGAAATTCTGGATGCCTGAGTCCCCCTTTTTCTTACTATGGGTCTTGACCCCCGGGGTAACACGCATAGCCCCCGTATGGGGCCCTGAGTCGTTTGGGGGCCCTTTTTAGGTTCCAGAAAAATTATACTTTTTTTATGGGAGCAACAATTTTGTGGCTTTCTGCTATCTGCAGTCTATTTGGGCCCCTTCATACAAAGTGCTTCTGGGCCATGAAATGTGAAATGGGGCCCCCTATTACAATATTGAAGAAGGGTTTTTGGGTTTCCCCCTCAAGCTCAACTACACCTCTGCCCCCAGGGGGAAAACAGAAAAGCCAGGGCCCCAAAGCAAATTTTTTGGATGGGGCCCCTACCCCCCCCCCCCCCTCCCCGACTACAAAATTTTCCAGGCTGCTGTTGATAATGTAGAAATACAAGGGGCAAATACCTCACCTACATCTCCCATCATACTGTCCCAATCAAATCCCCTTTACAAACCAACATTCCCCAATAACGCTATTAATAAGGACCGATTATCCCCAGAACACCCCAAAATTACCCACATATGACTGAATAATCCCTACATATTCTGCGTACCAAAGACCAATGTACCCCCATATAGTACCATAGGGTAATACCAGTGTACCAGGCTCTCGACTGTATAAAACCCCCAAATTAGTGTCATATGTGGTAGAACCATGTACACAGGCTTTAGACATATAAGTGGTTACAGTGTATTTTACATTTGTGTCAAGGTGACTTTTCCTGACCATCTTTGATTCCCCCTTTTTGCACCGGTCCAGTCGCATCAGATGACATCCCCCGGCCCACTTGTCCCTGCAGATTTAGACACAAATATCTTAAAAATCCTGACTTTTCAAGCACCTGCCCCCCTGGCTATATGGGGGCCCTTTAGGCAGGGGGTTTAGGGGGTATAGGGAGCCATCAGGTAGACAGGGGTTTGGGGGGCTATAGGGGCCTTAGGTAGGGTTTTTGGCACTAAAGGGGCCCCCTTAATTGACGGCAGGCTTCGGGGGCTTATGGTAGGAAGTTTGGGGGCTATGGGGGGTATTAGGCAGAAGGGTTCCGGTAGCTGGGTATTCAGGCAGGCAGCCTTTGGGGGGTATCTAGGGAGGGGTGGGGGCTTTAGCAGGCTGGGGGAGCTATTGGCAGGCTGGGGGGCTTTAGGCAGGCTGGGGGTATCTAGGAGGCTGGGAGGGCTATTAGGGAAACTGGGGGCCTTATAGGGGAAGCTGGGGGGGGCTAAGGAGGTTTGCGGGGTATAAAGGGGAGGCTTAGGGGTATACAGGCAGGGGTTAGAGGTATACAGGCAGGCTTGGGGGGGTTTAAAAAGGGAGGCTTTGGGGGTAGAAGGGAGGCTTAGGGGGGGTAACAGGGAGGGTTGGGGGTAACAGGCAGGCTAGGGGGGTTAGACGGGAGGCTGAGGGGGGGTAGACGGCAGGCTTAGGGGGTTTTACCAGGGGGCAGGCTTAGGGGGGGGTATAGGGAGGCTTAGGGGTATCAACAGGCTTAGGGGGTGTATAGGCAGGTTTGGGGTTTTTAACAGGCCCAGACTTGGGGGTGTAAAGGCAGGCTTTGGGGGTTTTTATAGGGGGGGAGGGTTAGGGGTTATAGGCGGCTTAGGGGTATACAGGAGGCTTTTGGGGGTATACGGCCCGGGGTTTTTGGGGTTATAGGGGGCATCTTTGGGGGGTTAAAGGCAGGCTTAGGGGTGTATAGGCAGGCTGAGGGGCTGGATAGGCAGGGTTGGGGCTGTATAGCAGGGTTAGGGGGGGGTATAGGCAGGCTGGGGGCTGTATAGGAGGCTTTGGGGCTGTATAGGGAGGGGTTAGGGGGGGGTATAGGGGCGGCTGGGGGGGGGTATAGGCGGTGGGGCTGTTTTAAAAAGGGAGGCTAGGGGGTAAAGGCAGGCTTAGGGGTGTATAGGCAGGCTTAGGGGCTTAAGGAGGGTAGGGTATACAGGCAGGCTTGGGGGTGTTAGCAGGCTTTTGGGTTTATAGGGGGCTTAGGGGGTGTATAGGAGGCTTAGGGGGTATACAGGCGGCTTAGGGGAAGGTAAAATAATAAATACCTTACATCGGTCCAAGCTCCCCCGATGCGCCGCGCTAACCCTCTGCTCAGCGCGGGCGGCATGGTGATGTACGTCACCGGCGCCCCACGTGATCACAGAGCGCCGGCAGGGGAAGTAGCAGGGCGGAGCGCTGCCTCTGAACGCTCGAGCCGGAGGGCCCGGGCATTCAGAGGCGGGATGCGCCGGGCCCCTCAGCTCCCTGCCCGCCGCAGTGAACTGTAAAGTTCACTGCGGGGGGCCCCGGGGGCGGCATTACGGGGGGGCGGACGTAGTGCACTGCCCCGGGGCAGGCCCCCTGAGCGCAGGGCCCCGGAGCAAATGTACGTTTGTACCCCGGTTTCGCCCCTGTCTGCACCCCTTAAGCTACCCCCTGCCTCTATAGACTTTGGTTTTTCCCTTTTTTGGGCACTATGTTTTAAATTTCACCCCTGTCAATGACTTTTTTTTGGACTGCAAAACATATCAGTGCGAAATTTTCGGACTAAAGCTGTATGTGCGCTCCATGTTTCTTTAATTTAGCAAAAAGTGCCAGGGGCTCAGAGTCCCGCGCATGCGCATAAAATCGAGCAACACACTGCTTGCCTGACTGGGGAAATCCCCCTAGAACAGAGGAGAGTTTTTGCACCAATTTCCCCTTTTTGTTCTGAGATTTTTTTTGGGGGGCCTTCCCAACGATAGGTGGGTGACCCAGAGGACGGACATCCACCTATCACAGATCCTACTGATATACGATAAAAGTGTGAGATGGAAGCGCTGTATTTAAAGAGAAAATTTGCTAATCTGCGCCGTGATGCGCCAGCTCTCCAAGCTCCTTGGCATATATGTTATAGTAGAAGCACCAGTTAAAACAGCCCATGAATTCAAAATGGGAAAACCAAAAATACAGGGGACTAAGGTGAGATGAATCAATGGGGTGAGACAACACCTTAAAGGGGTTGTACCCTCATCAAACTTACACACAAAACATTACATATAATTTCTTTCAGTTAAATAATATATGTGTCAATGAAAATTATCCCTGACGCCCGCTTTCTGTTATTGCCCTAATTCCAAATCTCCCCATTCTTCTCATATTTATTCAGTATTTGAAGGTTAGTTGCGGACTTTGTGTCTCACAATGGACTATGCTGTAATGACCAGAAACTACATTTCACACCAGTACAGACATTATTTAACTGAACGAAATAATATGTAATGTTTTGTGTGTAACTTTGATGAGGGTACAACACCTTTAAGGGGTTGTCTCACTACAATGATTCCTCTCACCTCAGTCCTGTTTTCTTGGTTTCACTTTGAATTCAGGGGCGTGTTTTCTGGCTTCTACTAGGCTAAAGCTAGAAAGCCAGGTCTGTAGCTTGTAAGCAACCAGTGCTGAGCCTATCAGGAGACGATCAAACAGGTCAGTAGCTATAGCGACCAGCACTGCAGAATCAGAGAGATTGAACAGGTCTGTAGGACTATAGCGAATTGAGGGAGCTGTTGCAGAACATACAGGAGGGGGAGAGTTATATAGGAATAGGTTGGACACTGTTAATGGACACTTTTTTGAAAAGTGATTTTTTTTTGCAAGATCTTTAAGCCTCTTTCCACGGTTTATTTTCCCCCGGGATTGGGCCGTACTGCGGCCGGATTTGGCTGCGTACGGCGCCAATCCGTCCTTCATTACGGAAAACCCACTGCTCTCATGAGAAGGGTGGTTTCGTCGCCCCCTCCCCGCTGGGGAAAAATCCCCCGGGCGGGGGAGAAATGACATCACTTTTCCCAGGCCAATCGTGGGGATAATGCAAGTCAGGGGCCCGGGGGCGGCCCCCCCGCCGCGCTGGGGCCCCGCCCCCGGGACGGGACCCCCCTTATTCCGGGGTTTGGAGGGTTTTGCGTCAAAACCCTGGGGGAATAACTGTGTGAACAGGGGCCTAACAGAAAAAAGCAGCAATCCTTGTAGTGAGAAAACCCTTTAAGTCCTTGGGGAACTTGTGTTTTTTTTTGGTTGACACTTCTTTTTTTCCCTCCACGCCTTTCCAAGAGCCATAATTTTTTTATTTTTCCACTTTAAAGTATGAGGGTTTTATTTTGCGGGACAAGATGTATTTCTAATGATGTCATTCACTGTATTTATGAATATTTTGGAAATGAAAAAGTTTTCAGAGTGGGAAAAATTTTGAAAAAAAATTTTACTTGGCCATGTTTGTGTTTTTTTTTTTTTTTTTAGGGCATTTACTCTCTGAAAAATGATGTTTTTGTATTTTCCAGTTTTATTAATTCCGCCAAAACCAAAAAAAGTGGGGGGTTTTATCATGTTTTGGCACCGTAAAAAATCTAAACATTTTAGATCTTTCAATTTTGCGCCACGGCGCCATTTTCTGCATCCAATAACTTTTTTGTACTAACATCTACAGACTTGAGTGAGGCGGCATTCCTTGCGGGCTGAAGTGCACTTTTTATTGATACCAGTTTGGAATATATGCAACTTTTTCGATCACTTTTATTCCAATTCTTAAAGGATGTGAAATGACCAAAAAAAACACAATTTTGGCGTTGGGAAATGTTTTTCTCTTACGATGTTCAGTGTACCGGATAAATTATATTATATTTTAATAGATCGGACTTTTCTGGACGCGACGATACTAAACATGTGTAACTTTTTTATTATTTTATTTTTTTATTTGTAAAATGGCAAAAGGGGGGGATTTGAACTTTGAATATTTAAAAAATTTTTTACACATTAAAACATTTTTTTTCTTTCTTTAACTTTGAGTCCCCCTAGGGCGCTTCACAACTATGGGTCGCAATCATTTATAGCCTAATGCATTGTAATACAATGCATTAGGGTGTACAGAGATGGCGGTTTCACTACCTCCTGCCTGGGGCAGCAAGTAGTAAAACAGAGAAAATGGCGGTGATGAAAGCCTTCACAATTACAACCCCGCAATTTCGCCGCACTGTCCAAAGGGTTAAACAGCACGGGATGGCACCATCCTGCGCTGTAACCGCCGAGTGTTAGCGATCCAGTTACAAAGCCCCTTAGCGACACTGGAATGTACTCAGAAGTCCAAGGTCGTTAAGGGGTTAAGTAATACAGTCAAGAACTGGTGGTGTGGGTAATCCCACTACATAGAAAGCTGGTGTCAGCTGCTAATTGCAGCTGACACCCGTCGATAACAGCAGGGAACGGAGCTGGCTCCGTTCTCTGGTATTTAACCCCCTAGGCTCCTTGACGATTGCGGCTGGGGTGTCTAAATGAATGAGAAGCAGGCCAAGCACTCCAATTGGCACCCCATGTAGAGATGCCCCAGGGTGCCGATTGGTTACCTTGTAAAGGCTGCCATCGCCACCATGTCTATCGCTTTACCCCATTCAGGAGGTGGTAAAACCGCTATCTGTATTCAAAGCTGAATGGTGTATTAATGATCTCGCACCCTACTGGTCAGTTACCCTATGGGGACTCAATGTAAGGGTACATCCACACGACGAGTAAAATGTACTTGGCGGATTCTTGTTGAATTCTATCATTGAAAACCGCGTTGAACGACACGATATTTCACGTGGATTTTAGTTTGGTTTTTTTTCAGCGGATTCCACGTCACAAAACAAGTTCCATTCATCTGTCTGGGGGTTTGGATGCAGATCCGCATGGAAAGTAACGGAAGAATGAACATGTTCTAAGTTTTTTTTTTACTCTTAGAAACCAACAGAGAAAACATGCATTTTGTGGACTATTGAGATCAATGGGGATAGTTTACTTTCAGTTTTAGATGAGTACTCTTCATGTATGCGAGCCCTAAAAAAAAAAAAAAAAAAGAAAAAAGGTCGTAACATATTAAAGTATAAAACAATTAAAAGTTCAAATCGTCATTTATACCCTTTTGCCGTTTTATAAATACAAAAAGTAAAATAATAAAAAACGTGACACATGATTGTACACATAACATCATTTCTCCTGAACTCTGAACGATGTAGAAGAAAAAAATATTCCTATTACCAAAATTTGATCATTTCATGTCCCTTAAGAATTGTATTAGAAAGTGATCAAAAAGTCGAATCTGTCCCAAAATGGTACCAATAATAAAGTAGACTTCAGCCCGCAAAAAATGCCTCCTCACTCAGGTCCATAGGTGAAAGAACAAAAAAGTTATTGGTCGCGGAATCTGACGCCGCTACATATTTGGTGTCGCAGGAATCGTATCAACCTGCAGAATATAGAAAACGCATCATTTATGCTGAATAGTGAATGCTGTAACAACAAAACCCCCACAGACATGGCGCAAATACGCCCTACTTAGAATTTTTTGAAAGAAAAAGGTATGTCCAGCGTCCTCCAAAATAGCACATAATTTATTCCATATTAGAGACAAAAAAAAAAATAAGTTCCTCATGGGCCCTTAGTCATAACATATGCTATGACTAAGGGCCCATGAGGCCTGAAACGCGTAAGCTGTAGTCTGCTGGCCTTTGTGTTTTTTGCCTCTAATGCGGAATAAAGTACAGTGCCTTGCGAAAGTATTCGGCCCCCATGAACCTTTCAACCTTTTGCCACATTTCAGGCTTCAAACATAAAGATACCCCATATTTATGTAACATGGCTGGACCATTGTAAACCAAGCACTTTGTTTCACCTATACACCCTGATAGATTGTAAGCTCTTGTGAGCAGGGTCCTCACACCTCGTGTGTGATTTGTAAGTAGCTTTTCTATAATGTAATGTCTGGTTCGTCTTTGCTTATACCCTCTACATTGTAAAGTGCTGCGGAATATGTTGGCGATATATAAATAAAGATTATTATTATAAAGATAGAAAATTTTAATTTTTGGGTGAAGAATCAACAACAAGTGGGACACAATTGTGAAGTGGAACGAAATGTATTGGATATTTTAAACTTTTGTAAAAAATAAAAAAACTGAAAAGTGGGGCGTGCAAAATTATTTGGCCCCCTTAAGTTAATACTTTGTAGCGCCACCTTTTGCTGCGATTCCAGCTGCAAGTCGCTTGGGGTTTGTCTCTATCAGTTTTGCACATCGAGAGACTGAAATTCTTGCCCATTCTTCCTTGGTGCTGGAGCTCAGTGAGGTTGGATGGAGAGCGTTTGAGAACAGCATGAGCTCAGTGAGGGTGGATGGAGGAAGTTAGTGAGCAGCTGGAGCTCAGGGAGGTTGGATGGAGAACGTTTGTGAACAGCTGGAGCTCAGTGAGGTTGGATGGAGAGTGTTTTTTGAACAGCCGGAGCTCAGTGAGGTTGGATGGAGAGTGTTTGTGAACAGCTGGAGCTCAGTGAGGTTGGATGGAGAGCGTTTGTTAACAGCTGGAGCTCAGTGAGGTTGGATGGAGCACGTTTGTGAGCAGCTGGAGCTCAGTGAGGTTGGATGGAGAACGTTTGTGAACAGCTGGAGCTCAGTGAGGTTGGATGGAGAGTGTTTGTGAACAGCCGGAGCTCAGTGAGGTTGGATGGAGAGTGTTTGTGAACAGCCGGAGCTCAGTGAGGTTGGATGGAGAGCGTTTGTGAACAGCTGGAGCTCAGTGAGGTTGGATGGAGAGCGTTTTTGAGCAGCTGGAGCTCAGTGAGGTTGGATGGAAAGCGTTTGTGAACAGCTGGAGCTCAGTGAGGTTGGATGGAGAGCGTTTGTGAACAGCTGGAGCTCAGTGAGGTTGGATGGAGAGCGTTTGTGAACAGCTGGAGCTCAGTGAGGTTGGATGGAGAGCGTTTGTGAACAGCTGGAGCTCAGTGAGGTTGGATGGAGAGAGTTTGTGAGCAGCTGGAGCTCAGTGAGGTTGGATGGAGAGCTTGTGAGCAGCTGGAGCTCAGTGAGGTTGGATGGAGAGCGTTTGTCAACAGCTGGAGCTCAGTGAGTGTGGATGGAGAGCATTTGTGAGCAGCGGGAGCTCTGTGAGGTTGGATGGAGAGCGTTTGTGAGCAGCTGGGGCTCAGTGAAGTTGGATGGAGAGCGTTTGTGAACAGCTGGAGCTCAGTGAGGTTGGATGGAGAGCGATTGTGAGCAGCTGGAGCTCAGTGAGGTTGGATGGAGAGCGTTTGTGAGCAGCTGGAGCTCAGTGAGGTTGGATGGAGAGCATTTGTGAACAGCAGCTTTCAGCTCTTTCCACAGATTCTCGATTGGATTCAGGTCTGGACTGTGACTCGGCCATTCTAACACCTGGAGATGGTTATTTGGGAACCTTCCATTGTAGGTTTTGCTTTATGTTTGGGATCATTGTCTTGTTGGAAGAGAAATCTCTGTACCAGTCTCAGGTCTTTTGCAGACTCCAACAGGTTTTCTTCCAGAATGGTCCTGTTTTTGGCTTCCCTGTCCCTGCTGAAGAAAAGCCCAAACCATGATGCTGCCCCCACCATGTGTGACAGTGGGGGTGGTGTGTTCAGGGGGATGAGCTGTGTTGCTTTTACACCAAACATATCGTTTTGCATTGTGGCCAAAAAGTTGGATTTTGGTTTCCTCTGAGCAGAGGCCCTTCTCCCATATGTTTGGCAAACTTTGAACAAGACTTTTTATGGATATCTTTGAGAAATGGCTTCTTCTTGCCTCTTCCATAAAGGGCAGATTTGTGCAGTGTACGACTGATTGTTGTCCTATGGACAGACTCTCCCACCTCAGCTGTAGATCTCTACAGTTCATCCAGAGATATAATGGGCCTCTTGGCTGTATCTCTGATCAGTCTTCTCCTTGTCTGAGATGAAAGTTTAGAGGGACGGCCGGGTCTTGGTACATTTGCAGTGGTCTGATACTCCTTCCATTTCAATATGATTGCTTGCACAGCGCTCCTTTGGATGTTTAAAGTTTGGGAAATCTTTTTGTATCCAAATCCGGCTTTAAACTTTTCCACAACAGTATCACGGACCTGCCTGGTGTGTTCCTTGGTCTTCATGATGCTCTCTGCGTTTTAAACAGAACCCTGAGACTATCACAGAGCAGGTGCATTTATACGGAGACTTGATTATGCACAGGTGGATTATATTTATCATCATCAGTCATTTAGGACAACATTGGATCATTCAGAGATCCTCACTGAACTTCTGGAGTCAGTTTGCTGCACTGAAAGTAAAGGGGACGAATAATGTTGCACACAACACTTTTCAGTTTTTTATTTCTTACAAAAGTTTAAAATATCTAATAAATTTTGTTCCACTTCACAATTGTGACCCACTTGTTGTTGATTCTTCACAAAATTTTTTAGATGTTATATCTTTATGTTTGAAGCCTGAAATGTGGCAAAAGGTTGAAAAGTTCAAGGTGGCCGAATACTTTCACAAGGCACTGTAGATGGAAAAATTTAAAAGTTGTGGCCTTTCGAAGGTAGGGAGAAAAAAAAAAACTTGTGCCATATTATTATGACTGGCTGTCAGGAAGGGGTTGTCCAGGATTTTTTTTGTTTAAAAAAATGGCTGCATTCTTCCACAAACAGCACCACCGCGGTCACAGGATGTGTCTGGTATTGCAGCTCAGTTCATTCACTTCAATGGAGCTGAGCTGCAATACTAGACACAACCTGTGGTTTTCGGAAGGAAGCAGCCATGTTTTACTAATCCTAGACAATCCCTTTAAGGCACATCATGGGCCCTGTTCTGTTTGGGGCCCCTTTAAACTCTTTTATTTTTTTAGATTAATATTACAAACAAGTGCCTACATTGTGAATACACAGGTCCTCATGTTCGGGACTCCTCTTTCAGATGATTATTTTGTCTAAGGCTTGAATGCTCGTTTCTCCTCTCTTCCATAATTCTGGATCTGTGCCTGATTATGTAGAAATATGCAGCCGAGGAGAAGGCGCACTTACTTTTTAATGCTATCTTTGTCCAAGTCCATTGGAAATCAGGGTTGGCTTGCATAGTTTACCTCCAGAAGTCACACTGCACAAATATACAACGTCTCTGGTTACTTTTTGCTGCTCCAAAGTCAGGCACAGAAATTGTCATATTTGAAAGGGAGCATCTGTTATTTTTCAGACCCAAAAAATCTGGACTAACTTAAAACAAATGAAGAAGAAAAGATTTGGATGAGACTTTTAGCCAAAGTATTTGCTTAGCGCTAAAAAGAAAGTGTGAAATTAGTTCAATACCAGCAATTTCCTGTGAACTCTGCTCAAAAGTTCACGTAACGTTATTGTAATGGTTTGACTTTTACTGTGCAACCTGCTCTCATTACAGAGCGCTGCTTCCAACGTCTCAGCACTGAAAGTCCAGGAGTCATTTCTAAAAGAAATATTGTGATAAAGTAAAGACACGTAGGCAGCGAGCCAGGGACCTTCCTAATAGAAAATACAGCCTTGGAGAATAAGCAAAATAATCATGTCATTTAATTAATATCACCATATCGTGTCAGGATACTACTACTGTAATTTACAGCTTACATAATACCACCATATAGTGCCAAGATAATGCTGTAATTTACAGTCCACATAATACCACCATATAGTGCCAATAAACAACTATAAGTTAAAGCTCACATAATACTGCCATATAGTGCCAAGATACTACTGCACTTAAAAGCTCACATAATACTACCATATAGTGCAATTTACAATATTACCATATAGAGCCAATATACTACTGCAGTTAAAAGCTCACATAATACTACCATATAGTGCCAAGAGACTACTATGATGCTCTCACAAAATATCAACATATAGAGCCAATAAACAACTGTAAGTTAAAGCTCACATCAAGATACTATTGCAATTTACAATGCTACCATATAGAGTCAATATACTACTGCAATTAAAAGCTCACATAATAAATACTACCATATAGTGCCAAGATACTACTGTAATTTATAATATTACCACATATAGCCAATATAATACTGCAATTAAAAGCTCACATAATACTACCATATAGTGCCAAGATACTACTATGATTTAAAGCTCACAAAATACTACCATAAACAGCCACGGTACTACTGCAAAGAACGCTTTAAACCCCACCGCCGTCTCCTGCCGGCCTGAGAATATATTCGGACTATAAGACGCACTTTTTTTCCCCCAAATTTGGGGGGAAAACAGGGGTACGTCTTATAGTCCGAAGAATACGGTAATATAAAAATAATGTAAAATTACTATAAAATTATATAATATAAAATAATAAATCTAATACAGCATCTGCAATAAATCCTGCTCTTAATCGGGTATTTATGGAATGATCATAGTATTATCAGTGATTACAAACATTGTCATATTTTATTTAGGAAAAACTAAAGATATAAAATAATGGAATGTAATAATTCATATAATTCATTTTTAAATTTGAAATACAAATCAATGAACTGCATTAGTCTCTATAGAGGTAAATAGAAAAAAGTATCAGGGTGCTTTCACACGGTGCGTTTTTGGTGTGTTTTTGGATGCCTTTTTTTTTATGCGTTTTTTGTGCAACAATGTATATCATTAATTGCTGTGCCTTCCTGTACAAAAAAATGCATCCAAAAAACGCATCAAAAACGCACCGTGTGAAAGCACCCTCAGGGTGCTTTAACACTCAGCTGATTTTGGGGTTTTTTTATGCTTTTTTGGATATGTTTTTGATGCATTTTTCGGTTGTGTTTTTTGTGCAGAAAAGCACAGCAATTAATGCTGTGCATTTCTGCACAAGAAACGCATCCAAAAAAGGCATAAAAAACGCACCTTTAGGATACAGAAGTAAAATTTCTTCATGATGATGACAGTAATAGCTCTTTATCACATGTAACATTCTAACCACATTGATTCATCTTACCTCAATCCTGTTTTGAATTCAGGGACGTGTTTACTGGCTTCTAACTAGCTGCAGTAGAAGCCAGGTCCTGTAGCTATAGCAACCAGCGCTGGAAACCCTTTATCGGGAGAGATCAAAGGGGCCCTTAGCTATAGCGACCTGAGGACTGCTGCAGCCCATACAAGAGGGGAATCTAGGAATGGGTAGACACTGTTAATGGACACATATTGCAAAGTGATTTGTTTTTTGCAAGATCTTTAACATAAAAATCAATCCTTGTAGCGAGACAACCTCATTAAGATTCACAGTTGTGTAGGAGGAAGAGCATTGTGATGTAGTAGAAAGAGAAACATTTAAACTACGACCGTTCATTTACAGACATTTGTGATGTGAAACAGTAGCTCTCCCTGTTAGCAGGACTAGGAGAGTTCATTTATTAGCATTTCCAATGAAAACGTAATAATGTAAATTTCATATTTTCATATATTTTTGTTTTTTAACCCCTTACCGCCGGAGCCAGTTTTGGCCTCTCTGACAGAGCCCCATTTTTTTAAATCTGTCATGGGGTCACTTTATGTGAGAAAAAAACTTTTTGACACTTTAACCAAATCCATGTGATTCAGAGATTGTTTTCTCGTGACACATTGGTGCTTTAAGATAATAAAAAAATTTTGGTTCCAAAAAATGCTTTTTATTTGTGAAAAATATCAAAAAATCGTGAAAAATTTAAAAAATTTTCCAATTTTAAACTTCAAAAATGTCTGAAATGTAAGACAGATGGTTATTCAACTCAAAATAGTTTATAACTAGCATCTACCATATGTCTGCTGCAGTTTGGCATAATTTTTTTAAATGTCTTTTTTTTTTTTTTTTACGACATTAGGGGACTTAGAAATTTAGTAGTAATTTTCAAATTTTCAACAAAATTTGCAATATACATTTTTTAGAGAACCCAGTCCATTCAAAACGGTGATTTTGATTGGCCTGTATGTTAAATACCCCCATAAATACCTCATCTAAGAAACTACACCGCTTAAAATTTATTCAAAACCGCATTTAGGAAGTTTTTTAACCCATTTGGTGTTTCACAGAATTAAAGCAAAGTGAAAGTGAAATTTTTCAAAATGTCACTTTTTTTGCAGTTTTTTAAATTTTTATACATTGTTCACAAGAATACGTAAATGTGATCAGGTAAATACAACTTAATATTGATTCCCCAATTCTGCAGTTTTAAAGAGATATCCCATATGTGGCCCTATGCATTATTTGGCTCAACCACAAGCCCCAGAATAGGAGGAGCACCTACTGGACTCTGGGGTCTAATTTTCATTACCATTTTTTTAGGGCCATTTCGGGTTTGCGGACACCCTAAAGGTGCAAAAACTTAAAAAAACCCTCCCCTAAAAATACCCCATATTGGAAACTACAACCCCTTAAGAATTAAAAAAGGGGTGTAGTGAGTACATCGACCCCACAGGTGTGTCACAACATTTTTTAGCGTTGGGCTGTGAAAATTAAAAAAATACTTTTTTTCCAACAATCTGAAACTTTAGCTGAAAATGTTTAATTTTTTAAAAAGGAACCTGTAAAAAAACACCCAAAACCTTGTTGCGCAATTTCTTCCAAGTTCGGCAATACCCACAGTGGGTGTAATCCTGTTTGGGGCGCATGCAGGGCGTAAAAGGGGAGGGGGGCGCTATTTGGCTTTTGCAATGCAATTTTGGGTTTGGCCATGTCACATTTACAAAGCCCCCAAAGTACCAAACAGGTTGAAACCATTCCATAAGTCACCCATTTTGGATTCAGCACGCCTCATTAGAACTCATCAAGGGTGTATTGTCATTTTGGTGCACAGGTGTTACAAAGTTGTTGTTTTTTTTGCATTGGGCTATGAAAATGAGGGAAAACGCAATTCCGCCATTTTTTTTTGGGCTTCAATTTTACAGCGTTTTGCCGTGCAGTATAAATGACAGAAAACTTTACTATGGGGTTCGGGTACAATTGCAATGATATAGATTTTATATAGTTTTTTATGTTTTATTACTTTTACACAATAGAAATAGGTCTATAAAAAAATTTAGTTTTTATCTTGTTCTGTTCTTTTACCATTACGTTTTCAGTTTCTGTAAACGGAGCTGATTCTGTGCTTGTTTTTTTGTGGATGAGTTGATGTTTTATTAGTACCATTATGGGGGGCATAATCCGCTTTGATCACTTTTATTAAGGTTTTTGTGAGGCATTTTTAACAAAATACAGCATTCCTGGTTTGTGTTTTTTATTTTTTATTTTTAACAGCGGTTTACCGTGCAGTATAACTGACATACTATTAAATTTCTCAGCAGGTCATACGATTACAGCGATAGCCAATTTGTATATTTTTTTATGTTTTAACTGCTTTACACAATAAAAACACTTTTATTCAAAAAGGAAAACACGTTTTTTGCATCGCCATAGTCGAGAGCCATAAAAATTTTTATTTTCTGTTACGAGCTGTTTAGGGACTTGTTTTTGCGGAAAGAGTTGATGTTTTTATTGGAATATATTTTGTGGGGGACAAGACTGTTAGATCAAGTTTTAAATCCGTTTTTTGGAAGGGAGGATGAAGAAAATACTACAATCCTAGTATTGTTTTATTTTTTTATTTTAAAAAGCGCTCACCGTGCAGTATCCAGACCAATACTTTACTCTCTGGTCGATACGATTACGGCGATACCCTATTTATAATAGTTTTTTGAATTTTGAAGCACTTAAAAAAAAAGAAAGTGTTTTATTGTTTAAATAATATTTAATGCATCGCTTTCTTTTCCCGAAGCCCAAAAATTTTTTATTTTTCCGTATACAGAGACGTGTAAGACTTTTTTTCGGGATGAACTGAATTTTAATTGGTACAACATTTGGCGTCTATATGATTTTTGATCGCTTTTATTCCATTTTATGTGCTGCAGGATGTACAAAAATCGGGAATTCGTGACTGTTTTTTTGTTTTTGTTTTTGACGGCGTTCACCGAAAGGGTTAATTAACATACAGATTTATAGGGTGGGTCATTACACACCGGCGATACCAAATAGGGGTACTTTATTTTTATTTTGATCTTTTTGGGCCGATTGCCGTTTGTAAAGGTGGAAAAGGGCGTGTTACGTTGTTTATTTTATTTTTGTGTTTGTATTTACTTTTTTTTACTTTTGACATTTATTTTTACTTTTTTTTCACTTTATCTTCTAACAGCAATCATCAATTGCTGTTAGAAGGGAAGGGCCATTGCACAGGGACTCGTACTTTTGTACTGGTCGCCATGACAACCCTGTCACCATGCCCATAATGCATTGTGGGCATGGTTGACGTCACAGATGACCCCGGGAAGTGCCGTTCACTTCCCGAGGGCATCAAAGGGGATCGGTGTCCCGGCACCTACAGTGCGGCAGCCGACGGGAGCAGGCAGGGGGAGCTCACTCCTCCTCCTGCGCTTTATTATCGCAGCCATGACAGCTGCGGGAATGAAGCGGTTTAATTTACCCGCGGCCGGAGCCCACTCCGCCGGGGTGATACGGCATGCGGCCAGCGGTAATTTACCGCTGGTTCCCATGTTGCATCGCGGCTGGGGCTCGCCCGCAAGCCCGCGCAATCGCCCAAAGGGCGTAAAGGATACATCCATTTGCGGGAAGTCACTTCCCGCTAGGCTTATCATACGCCCTATGTCGTAAGGGTTAATTTAAAATCTTATTAAAATAAAATTATACTCTTAGATTTCAAGTTAATTTTAATTTCTCAAAACATAGATCATTAGGTCAGGATTTTGCATTCTGTATGGACTTTTTATTAACATTTTTTCTTGTTAAAATTTTTAGATATTTTATTTTTCCTATATTAAATTGAATTTGGATTAGATGTCGATCACTGAAGATACAGCAGTAGCCGGCAACTGAGGTCTTGATGAGGTTGTGGACTTGAGGTTCGCCAAGCAAGATCAGTATAATACTTTTTTCCAGAACTGGGACAGGATATTCTGGTGCCCTAGGCAAATACTGCACATAGCGCCCCCCCTCCCCATGGAAAAATCAGCCCACTCCATGCCTATTTGTAGCCTCCTGCTGCCTGGGCGGTCGCCTACCTTTGCTTGCCCATTATCCTGGCCCTGGCCTTTATTCACTAAGATACTACAATATTGTAATGGCTTTTATTCTATTTCTTGTCTGCCGTCATAAGTATGTAATCACTGAGGCTAGGTCTACATAACAGAGGTTTTCCGTCAGATTCAGATTTTCGAAAACCAACCGCAGCTTTTGTGCAAATCCTACAAAATACTGATGTAAAGAGCCAAGATGCTAATGCAGTTTATAACCCGTATAATACTACTATAAAGTTTCTTAATAATACAGTCCATAATTTGAAAACAATATTTATTTAAAGTACTTTATGTAATTTTACATACAATGCCAAAGTACTACTGACATCCTGCACTGTGCAAACAATACTTCCTTAAAGCCCCAACATAGTTTACAGTTCAGTTTCTAACTTATGCCACCATATATGTTAACTAATACTGGGTGGTTTTAATTTGCTCTTACATTCTCCATATTTAGAAAGTCCTTTGAAAATGGGGGCTACAAGCATCTCTGCAGTTTGACACCCCCTAAAACCTTCTCTTGATGTAACTTAAAAATTCTGATCTTTAGTAAAATCTATACCAGGGTCCCCCAGCCAACAAAATGCCGCCATACAGCTATATAATGCCACGATACCCGACAGGCGCGATGAAAACACGCAGCGGAGATCTCTCATGTGAACGCCGCTGCGTGTCTGTCATTGCCGGCAGTGATAAAGTCACTACTAATTGTTAGATGCGTCTCTGGGTCCGTCCTGTCGGTCCCCGAGACGCATCTAAAAAAGCATATGTTCATACGGAGGCAAAACTCCGTGTGAACAAGCCCTATGAGTACGAGTATTGATCCTTATTCACTGACAGCAAGCAGCTGGTATCCTTTACCTGTATCACTTGTGTCCTCTACCGGTGTCACTGGTAGCCTCTCTCTGTGTCACTGGTCACTTCTATTTGTGTCACTGGTAGCCTCTATCTGTGTCACTGGTATCTCCTACCTGTGTCACTGGTATCCTCTATCTGTGTCACTGGTATCTTCTACCTGTGTCACTGGTATCCTCTATCTGTGTCACTGGTATCTCCTACTCTACACTCTGTTAACCCCTACTGACATGTGACTGACTAAGCACTAATACACACATTACTATACTGTTGTACACACTGTCTCTTACCTACCCACATTACCACAAATATACAGCTTCATACCCTTACACCTGCACATTTACACATCTAAACACAAATATACATTTGCACCCCTTTACATACTAATGAAGGCCTCCATGGCTGCTATGTTACTACTCCTATTACACCTCGCCATAGACAGGATAGAAGAGCCATTATTGTACTTGTACCCTGTTCTGCAATACATTACTATTGCAGGACAGTGTACAAGTGATCGTGCTCCCTGGCGGTCCAGAACTCTAGTGGGACTTCTAGGACGAGTAAGAAAAATAAATGTTCTAAAAATATATTTTTTAAAAATATTAAAAATAACCCCTCTTCTGCCATTTTACACATAAAATAATAATAAAAAAAATTACAATAGTTTAACAAAATTGGTATCACTACGTCCGTAAAAGTATGATCTATTAAAATCTAATGTTTTTTATCCTGTATGATGAACGCCATAGATAAAAAAAAAAAAAAATAATCAAAAATTGAGGGTTTTTTTTAGTCACCTTGCATCCCCTAAAAAATGTTCAGCCTACAAATGAATGAGCTCTCACTCCGTTCCATTGATGGAAAAACTAAAATGGCACCGCAGTGAAAATTTACACAAAAGTGCTAGTAGTCAGCTCTCTCTCACCTCTGATCCATCCCCCTCACCTCCGATCCATCCCCCTCACCACCGATCCATCCCTCTCACCTCCGATCCATCCCCCTCACCTCCGATCCATCCCTCTCACCTCCGATCCATCCCCCGGACCTCCGATCCCCGGCACTTCCGATCCCAGCAGCCGCTCACCGGCACCACCGATCCCAGCAGCCGCTCACCGGCACCACCGATCCCAGCAGCCGCTCACCGGCACCTCTGATCCCAGCAGCCGCTCACCGGCACCACCGATCCCATCAGCCGCTCACCGGCACCACCGATCCCAGCAGCCGCTCACCGGCACCACCGATCCCAGCAGCCGCTCACCGGCACCTCTGATCCCAGCAGCCGCTCACCGGCACCACCGATCCCAGCAGCCGCTCACCGGCTCCTCTGATCCCCGGCACCACCGATCCCAGCAGCCGCTCACCGGCACCACCGATCCCAGCAGCCGATCACCGGCACCTCCGATCCCAGCAGCCGCTCACCGGCACCTCTGATCCCCGGCACCTCCAATCCCAGCAGCCGCTCACCGGCACCACCGATCTCAGCAGCCGCTCACTGGCACCTCCGATCCCAGCAGCCGCTCACCGCCCCCTCCGCTCCCAGCAGCCGCTCACCGGCACCACCGATCCCAGCACCGCTCACCGGCACTCCGATCCCAGCAGCCGCTCCGATCCCCGCACCTCCGATCCAGCAGCCGCTCACCGGCACCCCCGATCCCAGCAGCCGCTCACCGGCACCACCGATCCCAGCATCCGCGCCGATCCCCGGCCCCTCCGATCCCAGCTGCCGCTCCGATCCCCGGCACCTCCGATCCCAGCAGCCGCTCACCGGCACCTCCGATCCCAGCAGCCGCTCACCGGCACCTCCGATCCCAGCAGCCGCTCACCGGCACCTCCGATCCCAGCAGCCGCTCACTAGTCCCTCCGATCACAGCAGCCGCTCACCGGCACCTCCAATCCCAGCAGCCGCTCACCGGCACCTCCGATCCCAGCAGCCACTCCGATCCCCGGCACCTCCGATCCCAGCACCCGCTCACCGGCACCCCCGATCCCAGCAGCCCCGCACCGGCTCGTCCGTGCCCAGCAGCCGCTCCTATCCCCGGCACCTCCGATCCGAGCTGCCGCTCCGATCCCCGGCACCTCCGATCCCAGCAGCCGCTCACCGGCACCTCCGATCCCAGCAGCCGCTCACCAGCACCTCCGATCCCCGACACCTCCGATCCCAGCAGCCGCTCACTGGCACCACCGATCCCCGCACCTCCGATCCAGCAGCTCTTACGTCATCCCCGTGCACCTTCAGCATGTAAAGCGGATCAACACTTTAAGCAAATCTCTGCTGCGCTTTGGGATCCGCTTTCCGCATGACAAAAGCGGATCCCCTTGTTTCCTATGGGAACTTCTGTTGCATAAATCGCAACAAGAAATGACATGTCATTTCTAAAGACGGATCCGCAAAACGCAGCAGAGGAAAGCTCCCAAAAGCGCATCGGCGTTCTCTCGTTTGTCCCTGAAAGCTATGGAAATCACACTGACCGTTGTTGGATCCGTTTTACGGATCCGTAAAACGGATCACAAAAGCGTCGTGTGAACAAGCCCTAAGACTTCAAGAAGTCGAAAGGCGTCCTGCTGATTATCTTAAGGGTACTGTATCCGCAACTCCTATGCCTTACATTGCCATGTTTTAACGGACTTTAATAAATAGGGAAATTCTTTTAAAGAAAAACGCTGTGATCATGCATCCTTTCTAATTTCTGGAGTGCTATAAGCTGAAGTATATCGTTGAATGTCTCTGCAGTGCAAATTTACAACATAAAAATGATTTGGGAAGGACTTGTATGAAAACTGTTTAGGTGTAAGACTATCTCTGTTGCCCATAGCAACCAGTCAGAGCTCATAGCAACCAATCAGAACCCATAGCAAACAATCAGAGCTCATAGCAACCAATCAGAGTTAACCTTTCATTTTTCCAGAGTCCTATATGAAATGAAAGCTGAGTTCTGATTGGTTGCTATGAGCTCTGATTGGTTGCTATGAGCTTTAATTGGTTGCTATAGCCTCCAATTGGTTGCTATGAGCTCTGATTGGTTGCAATGAGTTCTCATTGATTGCTATGAGCTCTGATTGGTTGCTATGCACTCTGATTGGTTGCTATGCGCTCTGATTGCTTGCTGTGTGCTCTGATTGGTTGCTATGGGCAACAAAGAAAGTCTTAGGACTTAGACACTTTTCATACATGAGACCCAATCTATTTTTTTAAAAGTGCTAAAA
Source organism: Phyllomedusa bahiana (assembly GCA_025379985.1). NCBI lineage: Eukaryota > Metazoa > Chordata > Amphibia > Anura > Hylidae > Phyllomedusa > Phyllomedusa bahiana. The sequence goes on along the minus strand of JAODAL010047055.1, from coordinate 9,737 downwards.
CATAATGAAAACACTATGGGCCAATGTATGAAAACTGTCTAAGAGTAAGACTATTTCTGTTGCCCATAGCAACCAATCAGAGCTCATAACAACCAATCAGAGCTCATAGTAACCAATAAGCGCCCATAGCAACCAATCAGAGCTCAGCTTTCCCTTTTTCCAGAGCACTAAAATTAAATGAAAGCCTCATATTGTTAACCATCGGAGCTCATAACAACCAATCAAAGCTGCTATAGCGTAGACACTTAATCGCCCATGGCAACCAGTCAGAGCCAAGTAACCAATCAGCGCCTGAAGGGGGGGGGGGGGGGGGGGGGGGGGGGGTGGCATAGCAACCTAATCAAGTCAGCTTTCATTTTTATCCAGAGCACGAAATTTAAATGAAAGTGGATGCTAATGATTGGATTGTATATGAGCTGAATGGTGCTAGGGCAACACAGAATCAGTCGTTACAGGCTTAACAGTTTTCATACATAAGGCCCTAAAAGTTTGGAACCGTACTGACCTGCTGAATACAAATAGCATGTTATACTGTATATACCAAACAAGGGAATCCTAAAAAACAAAATCCCCCCCACCCCCCAAAAAAAAAAAAATTGGCACAAATTTTTTTTGTTACGTTCATCCCCACAAAGATTTTTTTGGGTTAACCACTACATTATATGGAACCTTTAAAGGGGTTGTCTCACTACATTGATGCCTCTCATCTCAATCCTGTTTTCTTGGATTCACTTTGAATTCAGGGGCGGGTTTACTGGCTTCCACTAGGCTGCAGTCGAAGCCAGGTCTGTAGCTATAGCAACCAGTGCTGGCAGCCTATCAGGGAAGATCAAACAGGTCTGTAGCTATAGCAACCAGTGCTGGCAGCCTATCAGGAGAGATTGAGATGCTGATGCAGCCCATACAAGAGGGGATATCTAGGAATAGGTAGGACACTGTTAATGGACATATATTGCAAAGTGACTTGTTTTTGCAAGAGCTTTAACATGAAAAGCAGCAATCCTTGTAGTGAGACAATCCCTATAAAGATCACGTCTTGTCCTGCATAAACCAAGCCCTCACACGGTTATGTAGATGAAAAAATATAAGTGTTGTGGATCTTAGAAGACAGGGAGGAAAAAACAAATGCAACATAAACAAAAATTGCTTCGGTGGGGGATGGAGGGCTAGATTGCTACGACTTTGGAAACTAAGGCGCTAATATAAGATGTGGATAATTTAATGGTGTCTCCTGGTCAGTTGTCAGGTGGTCAGACTGAAACTTGTACTCATGGCCGTAGCTTCAGGTGTGAACAGAGCCATTGAGGAGGGTAGGGGCCCCTCAGGTTATTCAGGAAAGCTGGGTGGCGGCCCTGTATGGGGTCATGGTGGCCATCACCGCGCTCTCTTTGATGGTTTAGTCTTTTATCTCCCGTACTCATCTATCATGATCCGCTCTATGATAAGACGTTCCACCTTCTGGAAGCCAAAGCTGAAGATTTACCCATTGATAAGATCAAGAAGGAGGCTGATGCGTTTAATCAGACGGTAGTGTGAAGCAGATGTAGCAGCGCGGTTCACGCTTTTATCAAGGCCAGCGGGGTCACATACTTTATACCCACTATAGACATATTTTCTACATTCAGACTCATGGTGGTGACAGGAGGACGCCCTGAAGAACAATGCGAGATGATGACAGATGAAGTTCTCAGTAATTGCAGCATTCACTTCTTCAGCTTATAGATGACTCCTCCAGGGATTGTGGCCTCCTTGATCGTTGTTACCCAGCTTTCCAGGACTTCTGAGTGAGAGGTCTGCCAGGTTATTCAATCAAATGTCCTCTACTCTCAAATCACAGTGTAACAAGTCAGAATTAACATTCAGAACTCTAGGAAAACTGGGTGAGAACTAATTGTGCCTCTAGTACAGTCGTCACTCATCTTTCCAAGACTCCGGAAGAGCTGACTTGTCAGGTTATGCAGTGATAGAGCCTGTTATCCTATAGCATTGTGTAACACCCAGCTTTCCAAGACTCAGAACGGCTGACTTATCAGGATATGCAGTGATATAATCTGTAACACCCAGCTTTCCAAGACTCCAGAATGGCTGACTTGTCAGATTATGCAGCATTATAATCTGTTATCCTATAGCATTGTGTAACACCCAGCTTTCCAAGACTCCAAAATGGCTGACTTGTCAGATTATGCAGGATTATAGTCTGTTATCCTATAGCATTGTGTAAGACCCAGTTTTCCAAGACTCCAGAACAGCTGACTTGTCAGGTTATGCAGTGATATAATCTTTTATCCCATAGCATTATGTAACACCCAGCTTTCCAAGACTCCAGAATGGCTGACTTGTCATGTTATGCTGTGATATAATCTTTTCTCCCATATCATTACGTAACACCCAGCTTTCCAAGACCCCAGAATGGTTGACTTGTTAGATTATGCAGTGATAGAGCTTGTTATCCTATAAGACTGTGTAACTTCCAGCTTTCCAAGACTCCAGAACGGCTGACTTGTCTTGTTATGCAGTGATATAATCTGTTATCCCACAGCATTGTGTAACTTCCAGCTTCCCAAAGCTCCAGAATGGCTGACTTGTCAGGTTATACAATGATAGAGGCTGTTATCCTATAAGACTGTGTAACTTCCAGCTTTCCAAGACTCCGGAACGGCCGAATAATCATGGTTATTCAGTGAGATCTCCCCTTCTTCCATGTCTCTGTATAACAAGAAAGATTTGTAATGAAAAACTCTACAAAAGTCATTACCCAGCTTTCCAGGACTCCAGAGTGACCGGTCTGCCTGGTTATTAAATCACATGTCCCCTTCCATTACATCAATGTGTAAGAAGACAGAATTATTATTCGGAACCCTGGGAAAGATGGATGAGAACCAGTTTAACCTCCAATACAGTTGTCACCCATCTTTCCAAGACTCCTGCTTGATAAAGTTGTTGAGTTATGCAGTGATATAATCTGTTATCCCATAAGATTGTGTATCACCTCACTCATCTTTCCAAAACTCCTGCATGATACATCTATCAGGTTATGCAATGATACAATTTGTTATCCCATAAGATTATGTAACACCCAACTTTCCAAGTCTCCTGAATGGCCAGCTTGTCAGGTTATGAAGTGATAGAATGATTAGATATGATTGTCTAACAAGGATAACAAGATTCATCATTCAGAACGTTGGGAAAGCCATCACCCAGCTTTCCAAGACTCCAGAGTGGCTAGCTTGTCAGGTTATGCAGTGATATCTCCCCTACTTTCATATTTCTGTTCAAGCCTTCTGGAACTCCTGAGTAGCCAGTAACAAGGAGGATTTGTTATTCAAGAGGTTCAGTGACAACCAGTTCAGCCTCCATTACATGGTCACCCAGCTTTCTAAGACTCCCACATAGCCAGTGTCATATCAATCATACTCTAATTTCACTGTAATGTGTCAGTAAGAAGTTTAGGAAAGCTATGAGACAACCTACTCAGCAGCTGCAAGGAGGACATATCGGTTGTCACCCTGCTTTCCCAAGAACAAATGTAGATTGTAAATTGGTGAACAGGAACGATGGGTGGAAGGAAGGAAGGAAGGAAGGAAGGAAGGAAGGAGGACAGTAGGTAAAAATAAAGGAAAGAAGAAAGGAAAGAAGGAAGTTACGAAGAGAGGGAGGGAGCAAATAAGGGAGGAAAGGAGGAAGGAAATGATGGGAAAAGGGGAGTAAATAATAGAAGGAAGAAAGATAAGAAGAAAGGATGGAAAAAAAGAAAGGGGGGAAAAGGAAAGAGAGGGAGTGATGTAATAAAGGGAGAAAGATAGTAGGGAAGGTTAAAGGGAAAAAGAAAGGAGTTATGAAAAATTAAAGGAAAGGAAGAAGGAAGGAGGGAGGAGCGAGGGCAGGATGAAAGGAAGAAAAAAGGGGAGGCAGGAAGATTGGAAGAAGGTGGGGAGGAGGTAAAGGAAAGAATAAAAGGAGGTTGGAGAGAAGAGGAGGGAGGAAATTATGTAGGGAAGAAAGGAAGGAAAGATAGATGGAGGGAAAGATTGGAAGAAGGAAAAACAGATTGCGTAAAGTAAGAAAGGAAGTAGGGTAGGAAAGACAGAAGGGATTGAACAAAATAGGGGAGGAAGGAGGGAGAGTAGGAGTTTTGGACTGTAAAAAAGGAAGGAGGGTGGAAGAAAGGAAGGATTAAAGGAAAGACGGAGAGAAGAAGGGAATAAGACAGAAAGGAAGACAGAAAAAAGAAGGAGGTTACTCCGAGAAAAATGAAGGAAGGAAAGAGGGAGGAAAGAACAGATGGAAGAGGGAAAGAATGGAGGGAGGGTAGAAATGAAGGAGGGAAGAACGGACCAAGGAATTAAGCATAGAGGAACATAGGTAGTACACAGGTTAGTACACCAGAGCTAGTTTAAGTCACCTGGTAATGGCATATCTTCTACATGTATGAGACTATCCTACATGGTAATATCTTCTGCATCTACAACTGTCCATGGGAGGAGATGCTGGGACTTGTGGTGCCTCAGAGGCAGTGGCTTGCCTACCGCTCTTTCACTTCGTACCTCCAGACCGGTCCAGATGTTTCATCGTATTTCATAAGATTGCGAAGTCTTGAATGTAAAGTATCTTGGTCTCCATCCAAAGTAAAGAAAACTAAGGGTAAAGGCGTGTGGACAGCATCTGACTTCCTCCCGCAAAACTCTTCTATGAAACAATAGCTGCTCTAATCTTAGGGCATAAAGACGGAGCAATGACAGATGTTGGAGTTCTCCACACTTCTCATCTTTATCACAAGATCCTGCGCCCCAGATGTCCACTATGACCGAGCCCCGAGGCAAAGATTTAACAAAAACCTATAATTTTATATTCTCGTAAAAATTATGAAGTAACTCGGCCCGAGCCGATGCTGTTGTTAAAATAACGTTTCAGAAATATACAAAGAGCGCGGCTTGGTTTTACGGCCTGGGCTCACCGTTTACTGGTACTTCATGGTCATCAATAAAATGTATTTTTAGTGACTTGGCCTTTCTGGCTTCCAACACTGACAAACATCCCACGTGAACGAGCCATCTGGGTCTGTGCAGAGCGCAGGCAGGAGCCTGGGGGAGAAGCCTTGCCATGAAGTTTTTAACTCTCTAAAATTTCAGCACTTTGCAAGTGGAAAATAGAACAGATGAGACATTAGTCATAGTGACCGTGCCGCTGGAGCCTTCTCTCCAGGACAAAAGATCCGGCCTTCACTTTTTGAAATGTAAAAAGAAAAATGGTTAAAGTAGGTGCTCATATAATGGTCCCTCAACATACAATAGTAATTAGTGCTGGGATGACTATTGTACATTTAAACCATAACTCTATGGAAAACTGATAATTGGTTCCAAAATGTCACCAACATAATGCAACATGAGGATTAGAGAAAATAAAGCAGAGACTAATCCCGATAAAGCGCGTCCTTCCATATAACAGAAAGAGAAGCTTGAAATCACTTTCTATGATGAGGACAGGAGCTGCTTTGGGTCATGGACTTTATACACAAAGGACCAGAAAAAAAGAAAATGGGGCCCTCACCTGGTGCCCGAAAGAGGTGCTCATCCAGATGTAAGAGCAGTACAGGACATGTAGTACCGCGCTGTACTAAAGAAAGGCGCTATAGACCTCCAATCACTGCATGCACCTCACTAATACATGTAAGAGCAGTGCAGATCAGGTAGTACCGCACTGTACTATAGAGAGGCTACTAGCCTTCCAGTCACTACATGCACCTCACTAATACATGTAAGAGCAGTACAGGACATGTAGTACAACACTGTACTGTAGAGAGGCGCTACTAGACCGCTAATCACTGCATGCACCTCACTAATACATGTAAGAGCAGTACAGGACATGTAGTACCGCACTGTACTGAAGAGAGGCGCCACTAGACTGCCAATCACTATATGCACTACACTAATAGATGTAAGAGCAGTACAGGACATGTAGTACTGCACTGTACTTTAGAGAGGTGTTACTAGACCGCCAATCACTGCATGCACCTCACTAATACATGTAAGAGCAGTACAGGACATGTAGTACCGCACTGTACTGAAGAGAGGCGCCACTAGACCACCAATCACTGCATGCACCTCATTAATAGATGTAAGAGCAGTACAGGACATGTAGTACTGCACTGTACTGTAGAGAGACACTACTATACCGCCAATCACTGCATGCACCTCACATGTAAGAGCAGTACAGGACATGTAGTACCGCACTGTACTGAAGAGAGACGCTACTATACCGCCAATCACTGCATGCACCTCACTAATACATGTAAGAGCAGTACAGGACATGTAGTACCGTACTGTGCTGTAGAGAGGCGATACTAGACTGCCAATTACTGCATGCACCTCACTAATACATGTAAGAGTAGTACAGGACATGTAGTACTGCACTTGACTGTAGAGAGGCGCTACTAGACCACCCATCCCGGCATGCACCTCACTAATACATGTAAGAGCAGTACAGGACATGTAGTACTGCACTGTACTGTAGAAAGGCGCTACTAGACCGCCAATCACTGCATGCACCTCACTAATACATGTAAAAGCAGTACAGGACATGTAGTACCGCACTGTATTGTAGATTGGCGCGACTAGACCACCAATCACAGCATGTACCTCACTAATACAGGTAAGAGCAGTACAGGACATGTAGTACTGCACCGTACTGTAGAGTGGTGCTACTAGACCGCCAATTACTGCATGTACCTCACTAATCCATGTAAGAGCAGGACAGGACCTGTAGTACCACACTGTACTGTAGAGAGGCGCTATAGACCCCCAATCACTGCATGCACCTCACTAATAAATGTAAGAGCAGTACAGGACATGTAGTACCGCACTGTACTGTAGAGAGGCGTTGTAGACCACCAATCACTGCATGCATTCACTAATACAGAGATTTTACAAGTAAAATGTTCATGATAATTGGCTGAATCAGTGTCAACATACAATGTTCGAGAAAAGATCATTATATGTTGAAAATATTGTATCATGAGACCATTGTAAATTTAAGAAGCACTAGACTTTGTGGTTAGCCAACAGGTTGATGTGTGAAGTACCTATATTCAGATACCATGGGCGACATGAATGATTTTTGACGCCCGGGTGCCATTTTTTTGCGTGCACTAGTAGTGTAGAATGCGCCTGAATCTATGAACCTGTTCTACTGCGGGTCATAGATTTAGCGCTTTCTAGCTACAAAGCGGCACTTCAGGCTCAGGTAAACCACTTTTAAAGTGCTCTACCTGTTCCAGCAGTAATGTGCTTGGATTTGCCGTTCAAAATGTGTAGATTCGTACGGTTGTAGTGCGACACGTCTCCAGCATGGCCCCCGATCTCAGACAGATTACAAAGTGCTGTGGGTGCTCTGTAATGCGCCTGATATTGGAGTGCGCCTGATTAAAAATATAGCGAACAGGGCTGCGCCAGTTTTTGGGTTGAAAAGACACTAGATTTCGCTGCAACCCCGTTCATACATGTCGCTCTTAGGGCCACATGTATGAAACGGTTTTGGTCTAAAACTCACTTTTTGCCCAAAAGTTTATATGGGGAAAAAGAGTTTTAGACCAAAACCATTTCATACATGCTGCCCTTAATGTCAAGTTAAACTTTGCTACATCTGTATAAGTATACGTATGAGTACTATATAAATTTTATATCTGACAGATATCCATATGGTATTGCCTGCATAGATCATATGAGTTCCACAGTATTTCCACCTTACCAATACTTTAGGTAAGAATATCACTAGTTTCATGGAGCCATATACACAAAGTCAACTTGAGTCTCCATTGGAGGAAAATCGATGTCAACAGATGGAGCAAGTTTTTACATGGCGCCACAGAGTTAGCTTACCAAACATCTCTGTACAAATATTCGTCATCAAACAGAAGTAGGAGAACCCCCACATTTCCACCATATTACAACTCAGTACCACTCGAGCATTTATGTGCGTGAGGCCTAACACTCGCCAACTCACTCGTCATAAAGGGTAACCATTTTTTGTCAAACAAATCTTTCTCCAAATTTAGCAGCCGAGAAATGCTGATCTATTGCCCTTCACGACAGTTTCTACATAGCTAATAAAGCAAATATAGACACAAACTGTAAAAATCTGTATTTGAAAAGTCTGAGGATTTTTTATGTAGCCAAGTGGTAGAAAAGGTGATATATTGAATTTGGCCCAGGTCTTGTTTAAGTTTGCTTAAGTGCACATTATTACATTGAAGTCGAGTTCAATGCTTGGGCCATTGCATGGAAACATCTTGAGGATCTCACAATAAAACTTGCTCTAATCACTTTGCAAACAGTTCGGTCTTCTGTCTGTCTGTGTATATGTTGATTCAGGCGTAGAGAGTGTTCAAGGACTTTTCACACATATGTCCAGGAAATATTCTATTGCAAACAAAGAATTCATCTTCACCAACAAGTTAAATAAAACTAAGAAAAAATGCAAGAACATAGAAATTGGCGTCACGAGCCATGCAGTGCGGCGTCTCCTTCCCCCGGTCCATTGGCTTCTCACTTCTCCTTCTGCTATCAACTTTCCCAACCTATATCTCGCTACCTGTGGTTATTTAAAGGGGTTGTCTAACTACAAGGATTGCTTTTTATGTTAAAGATCTGGTATATGTCTATTACCAGTGTCCTACCTATTCCTAGATATCCCCTCTTGTATGGGCTGCAGCAGCTCCTCAGGTCACTATAGCTACAGTTGAAGAATATAAAGAAGCGGATCCAGCGGTAACGGTGAAAACAAGTTACTTTATTGTAACCAACATGCAGACAGGGTGCAGTACAAGCAAGGACCAACGCGTTTCGGGCGTTACAAATCGCCCTTGTTCACGGTACACGTATGTTCGTGATTCCCACATTTAAATAGTGAGTACAAGTAAGTGAGGGGCGGAGGATCGGATCGCAAGTGCGATACGTCATATCCTCCTAAACAAACATATTAAAAACATACATTTTTTCTACCATCATAAGCAACATCCTAATACAAATGACATATGAGTGTATAAATTCTAATTTACGTTATTACCTTACATCCAATTCAAGAGAGAAAGCTTTGAAAAATTAAAATATATAAGCAAGGTCATTTCGTAAATTCAAACCTTGCGGTATTCTTGTATCTAGCTGGTAGATCCAGAAGGCCTCTCTCATGCGCAGGAGATGTTCACGATCTCCTCCACTGTGGGAACATTTTACCCTTTCTATACCAGCGCAGGTGAAACCCTCTGTTTCCCCAGCATGCATCTCTAAGAAGTGCTTAACAGCACCTGAATGGGAAAGGTATCCTTTGTTTATACTGTTTAGATGTTCTGATATACGTACTCTAAGCTTACGTTTAATACTACCGATATATATTTTATTGCATATAGTGCATGTAATGGCATAGACAACGTAGTCCATATCACAATTTATAAAATCATTAATTTCATATATTTTCCTGCCATTAGTATCTCTAAATTCAGTATTTTTTCCAGAGTATTTGCACATACCGCATCTTTTTTTGTTGCAAGGAAAGAAACCCTTTAAGTCTAACCAAGTTTTATTTTTTGTTTTACTTGAAAAGTGACTAGGGGATAGATCTAAACCAATAGTGCGATTACGTTTCGCTACCAATTTAACTCCCTCATCAAGGATATTGGCTAAGATAGGGTCCTGTCTGAGTATGTTCACATTTTTGTAAAAAATCTTTTTTATTTGCTCGTATTC
>JAODAL010047054.1:0-30307 GCA_025379985.1 Phyllomedusa bahiana | reverse complement strand
TACATCCCTCGGGGTTTTCAAGCGGCCCTTCCCGCCCCGGAACGCTCCCCCCGCGCCCCACACCGGGCCCATTGCCCCCGCCCCTTCTGCGGGCGAGCTGAAAGTGGCAACCCGGGCCCTAACACTGCCCCGGCCCCGACAGGGGGATTCGGGCTGGGAGGCGCAGTATACGCCAAAACAGGCGTAAAGCCCGATCATACATGTCGCCCTATGGAACTACAAGCACCAGCATCGAAATGCATAAACCATGCTTATTGCTGGATATAGCTGCATATATTATCCTGCTATAACTAATAATACTGATGCAAAGAAGCTGAAGAAAATAATGAAACACCAGAAATAAAAGATATGATAAAGTCATAGAACTACATGTACTAGCATGGAAATTAATAGATAATGCTTATTACTAGGCAGAACTAAAAATATTACTCTTCTAAAGCTAATAACACTCATACAAAGGATACAAAGATCTCGGGCTCAAGAGACTGTGAGGCAGTGCACAGAGGCTGCGGTCAAACTTATTACCTAGTTTACCTAGTTACTACCTATTTCTATCAAGTGTTAGGGAAGCCTTTTGCTTTCTTTTGGGTCCCCAAAAATTTTGGCGGCTTTTTTTTCCCTTTTTACATTTTTTTCAGCTTCTGGTTTTCACCAAGTATATCTGTAGTTCCCAAAATTTTTAAACCCCCCCGTGGTGTCAAATAGACCATATCTGTCCCGGGGCTCCCGACAAAAAAAAAAGCGTTTTTGTGCAGGACCTCACAATTACTATGTAATGCCCTTTAGATCTAAGTTGGCTTAAAAATTGGGAAAAATTCCAGACTCTTCCATAAATCCACTAAATTTTCTTGGTTTCCTTGAAACCCTTGGAAATTTGGGTTAAAACCCCCTTTCCCTTCCACAAAAGTACGAGAGACTTTTTAAAAGGAGCCCTAATTTTCAAGCTACCAAGAATCTGTCCTCATTGAACTACCCCATTATTTTAAAAGATTGAAAATTTCCCAAAAACCAGCGTGCCCCTCAGGGGTTTAAGGTTTCCCCACCTTTAAACACAGACTTGTGTGTTTTCTTAATCCCTAAAAGGGGTAATTTTTGGATGTCCCAAAAAAAATTTTGGAAATTTAAACCCTGAACAAAAAAACTAGGGGGACCAAATTTCCCATTACGGCCTTTTTTAAGGGAAATTTCCTTTGGGATCAACCCTTTTTCATAAAACCTTCTCCGGCAGTGAAGAAATGCACTTTGTCCTGCAGTTCTTTACAGAGCATAAACTGGTGGAAGACATTATCCAATGGGAGGTCTGTGGGAGTTTCAAAAAAATTAAATCCCTCCTACCCCTTGGGGATGGGGGGCCAAAGTTTAGCCCTGCCTGAGGCCTCTGGTCTCTGACCAAAAATCAGTTGTATTCCAATATGTGAGATTTAAGGGTGGTTAAAATGGGTCTTCAGCACTTTATTTCTCAATTAAAAGAGAAAGTCAGTGAAAACAAACTACAACACCACTGTAGTTGCATTTATAAATAAGCATGATAGGGTTCAGTCATCTTTCCTGATGGAGGAGACCAGCTGATTCTGTCTTTCACAGAAGAGCACCTACATAACCTAGCCAGATCTTTATTCCATAAAGTTGAATGTTCTGAACAAAAGACTAAGCAGAGATTGAAGTCTCCTGTTTAAATGGACCATAAAATTTTAATTTTTTTTTTTTTCTTTTTTGAAAAAAAGGAATTGTATACTAAAAAGGGGTTCTAAAGGGAAAACCCAAAACCAACAAATGAAAAATTTTTCTGATCTTTTGTTTTCTCTTCAAAGAAGAGCAGCCCCTTGCATAATGCAAAGTTATTTCCCTTTGGACTTTTCCCCCTGGCCATGTAAACTTTTAACGGGGGGCCTGCGACCCCTTTTGCGGGTTGAAAGGCAAAAACCCGAAAAGCCGAAAACCCCCTCCGCTCCCGGCCGGTCCCGCGGGCCCAAACGCTCGGGCCGCAAAACACCCCGGAAACGCCCGGGGCGACTTACCCTTCCACGTTTTCTGGCCCCGCCCTGGCGCGTTTCCTGTCCCGGGCCTGTTTTTCCCCGGGGTCGCCCCTCAATGCGCCGCGGCACTCCCGGGGAAAATTTTAAAAGGGGACAGTCCCCGGGAAGGTTCTAAACCGGGCAGGGCCCCTATTTAACCCCCTTTGCCTCCCCCCCAAGCCCCTTTCCCAAAAATTGAAGTGCCTTTTCCCGGAGGGGGGAAGCTTTCCAAAAGCCCCCTTGTTCCGTTTACTGTGTCCCCGTACCTTCTGCCTCCGCCTTTTTCCCAACAAAACCTTTGCCCCCTTGTCCTACCTTCTGCCTGCCCCCCGACTACGAGCCTTGCTTCCCCGATTTTGTACCGCGCAACACCACGGCTACCCCCGCAAGCAATTTCACGCGGGGGGTGGGCGCCCATAGTAGAAATCCGCCGCAGCCCCCAAGTCCATCCCGCTTTGCGGGGGCTCGGGTGAAAACCGGCCCTATTTAAATTTTCGCCCCCCTGGCAGGCTTACGTCATCGCTTGTGGGGGGGCCCAGAGGATCCAAACCCAAACATCCGTAACTTTTCGTTCCCCCATGGATCCCGCCAAGGTCCCTCAAAAAAGGTCCCCGGGCCTCACAACCACCGTGGGCCTCAGCAATCTAAGCAATCGCGCGGGCAAGCGAACGGGCTAACCAATTGACTACTAGGGAAGCAGCAGATCCGGCCCTTTAAAGGGCAGAAAAAAGGGCCCGGCCTTTTGGCTAAAGAAGCAGCAGTCGTTCCGGGGACTTGCCGGCCCAAACTCCGTTGTCCATCCCGGGCCAAGGGTTTGAGGGGGACCTTCAAAAGGCCTGCGGGGGGTTCATCCCCCATTTTCTCTCCCCCCGGGGAACTTATGGCTAGGTCCGTTCCCTTTCCGAAAGGTCCAAGGTTCCCTTTCGTGGTCAGTCTCCTATCCGGGAAACCCCTTCCCCTGGGGGGACCCCCTTTTTGGGACCGGGCTTTTCCTATCACACTAAATTGGCGACTTTCCCTTGAAAGGAGTTCCGCGGATTTTGAGGACCCTCCCCCGGGGGGGCACTCGTCTGCCGGGAAACCCGTTTATTTTAAAAACCCTTACACGGGGAATTTCCTCCGTTGGCGACTACGCCGTGCAAATTTCACCCCCAATTAGCCCCCGGGGAATTTTGGGTTTGGAATTGATGGCGGGCTTTGGGGTGCGTTTTCTTTCCCCCTAAAAGGGGGGGGACTTTTTTTTTTTTCCCGGCCAGTTTAAAGGGGGGGGGGCCCTGGGGGCCACCCAGGACCTTCTGAGGGGTCTTAATTTTGGAAGCTCACCATTTTGGGGCCAAAAACCGGGGCCTTGGGACTTCCCGGTTTCTCAGAAGAAAAGGGGGGAAGGGGAAGCTCCGCCGGGGGGAAAAACGGGGGAACCGGGTTTTCAAAACACTCGGCAAACCCCGTTTTGGGGCCAGTGTTTCTTGGGGCCCCCCGGCCTGCCTCCCCCCGGGGGCCACCCTTTGGGGGAAGGGGACAAGGGGCAAGGGGGGCCTGTACCCGGCCTTTGTCTCCCCCAAGTGCTTGCAAGGGGCGGCGGGGGGAAAGTTTGGGGTTTTGGGGTCTAGGGGGGGGGGGCGGGGCCCGGGGGAACACTTCCGTAGGGGTGGTTTGCCCCCCTTTTCGGCAAACGGTCCGGGGGGAAACCAGCATTTAAGGGGATTTTCATGGGAGGGGGGGTTTCCCTAGGTGGGTAATCCCTCCCCCAGGGGGCTATGCGGGGCCAGCGGGGGGGAGTCCATCCAATTCCGGGAAACTTTTGGGGAGTGTCGGCCTTCCCTGGTTTCCCGGGAAATCGGAGGAAGCTTTAGGGATACTTCTTTGGGGTGCCCAAAGTATCGCCCTTGGGTTGGCCCCGCCTAGCCCCAAACCCTTGGTAATCTCCCCCGGGTCATTGGTGAACTACTAAGCGACTCCATCCATTTACCGGGCTGAACCAGGGGTCCAAACAAATGGGGACCCCTAAAAAGGGGGAAAGGATCACGTTCTTTGTGTTCCCCCCCCGTTTTTCCCCTCGGGCTTTGTTTACTGGGGTTTTCCCTTTGGGGTTTACAATGCTCCCCCCCCCAATGGGGGTTTGGGGAAAGACGGGTTAAATTTTTGGCTGGGGGCCCGGGCTGCCGGGTCTCGTTGTTTTTCGGCACCCCGGGCGGGTGCCCCCCCAAAATTTCCTCCACAGTCCACCCCGGGGGCCATTTTACCGGGGGTTTTTCCGGGGCAACCCTTATGGGGGATTTCCCAAAGGGACGGTTTTTTTCCGGGGAAAAGCAAAGCGGGAAACATTTTCCCCCCTCAATGCCCATTTAAACCCCCCAATAGCCTGCCCCCCGGGGGATTTAGTCCCCCCCGGGGGGTTGGGTCTACCCCCCCCTCTCCGAAACCTGAAACTCGGGCGGGGCTTACTTAGAAGAAAAAAAATGAAAAGGGATTCTTCCCAAACCCTTTACTTCTCCAAGCGGGGGGCCGGGGGGAAAATTTTTTTGGGTGGGGGGAAGAAAGATGGGACCCCGGGGAGACCTTTGGAAATTGACAAAAGGGGTGGGTTCAAAATAAAAACACCATAAAGAACCGGTACCCCTGCCTTTAATCACGGAACTCTTTTGACCTTTCCCCGGGGGGGCCCAAAGGGTTTTTTAAAAATTTGGACTTGGGGGGCAAAAAAATCTATCCGGATCCGGGAAGGGCGAAAAAGGGAAGCGGCCTTCAATACTCGTGATGGGACGTTGAGTATTTAAAAATTTGCCCTTGGGGCTTATGCAACCCCCCCCGGCCCCTTTCTTCCGGGAAATTTTGTCAAAAACATTTTCAGAGACCTCCTATATGTCGGGTGTAGTGGTCTCCCTTGGATGAAAACCGGGTTTTCCCCCAGATTGGGATCCCCACCAGCCCCAAAATTTTGAGCCAGTACTGAAACCCCTTGCGGAAAAACCATTATCGCAAAAAACGGGAAAAGTGCCTATTTCACCAACCCCCTTTCCCCTTTCCCATGGATTTTTTTCTCTTCCCCGGGTTTCTGGGGGAATGGCCCCCCCAAACCTCTGCCGTCCAACATGACCCCAAAACCTTTTGGGCCCCTGGGGCTTACAACTTTTCCCCGGGGTTTTGGGCAAAAAAACCCGGAAAATTTAATCCCCCCACTTTTCAACTTTGGGTTACCCCAATTGTGGCCCTTTCAAAAAAAACATGCCAACCCCAAAACCCCTGGGGGCCCCCCGGCCCCCGAAGAAGCCTTTTCCAAGTTAAAGGGCAGCATTTCGCCTCCGCCCCGGGTGTTACCCCCGGCCCAAGATACCGGGGAAACCCTTCTTTCTGGAAGTGTACGCCTCTTCCTTTGGGGGTGGAGTTGTGCACCCCCAAAAAGGGGCCCAAGGGAAACTCGGACCTGCGGGTTTTTTTCCAGGCCCTTCCCACCACGAGAAAAAATTTATCCCAAATCGGGGATCGGGAACTTTTAGCCAAAAAAAACTTGCCCTAGAAAGAAGGCGAACCCCCTGGAGGGTGCCTTTTTCCCCTTTGAATATCATCCCCTGACCACAAAAATCCCCTCTATTCCCCCAGACACACAACGTCTGAACCCCTTTTAAAGCGGGGATGGCCTCTTTTCCCTTTGCCCTTTTCAACTACATATCCCAATTTCCCCCGGGGGGCAGAAAAAGAACCTCAAGGCCAAATGTCTTCCCGTGCCCCGATTTTTAGGGGGGGTGGAAGGGGGAGGGGCCCACAAATTATTGAAACCCCCGGGAAACGTCTGAGGGCCCTGGGGCTCCCAAAAACCCCAAGGGGTACCCCCGGGGAAAAGACGTTTTGTGCCCTGGCTCCGGTTGGGGTCCTGAAATGGGGTCACGCCCGGGCATAGGGGGACCCCCCGGGGGGTTCAAAGGGTTTCTTGTTCGTTTTTTTCCCCGGGTTCTTTTGGGGCCCTTGGGTCTCCGGGTTAACGATTTTAAAGGATTTTGTGGGGGCCTGCACCCCCTGGCCCCCAATAAGTAACCTAAACCAAAGGGCCCAGCGGGACTACCCAACCATCCCCTGTGCCAAAGCTGCCCTTGGACCCATTTTTGCCTTGGATTCATAATTTACTTACCCCCCCTTGAAGGAAAAAGGGTAAATTTGGGGGGTCCTGCCCGGGTTTTTCCAAAATGGCTATTTTTTTCCCCTTGCCCCCCCTTTCCTTCGGGGCCCCTTTTGGCTCGCCAATTTTTTTTTTAAACAAATCTTCCGTCTGCGGGGACCCCCCTTTAAAATTTATTCTCGGGGGGGGATTCCTTTTCGTCCGAGTTTTTTTGGCGGGGCCCTTTTCTCGCTACTGAAAGTGGAATTTGGACTTCTACTGCGTCCCCACCCAAAACCCAAAAGGGCAAGTGGAGGGGGTGAAATTAAAAGGTCCTAGCTACTTATCCCGCCACTTAAATTTCCCCCAACAAAGGGACTGGCCAGTCTACTACCTTGGGGGGAAAATTTTCGTAAAAATTCCCGGGACCTGTTTCCTGCTTGGAAAACCCCTTTCCCCCTTTTGTCTTTTGGGTTGGGCCCAACCCCCGCCCCCCCCTTTTCCCTCCCCTCGGGCCTCCCCCGATGCCCCGGGCTTTGGAAAGCCCTGCCGGACCTACCCGTTTCCCTGGGGGGAGCCGGGGCCATTCCCTGCTTCAGGCCCCTCGGCCCGTTTTAAAGCCCCCGCGGAAAAAAAAAAAAGAAGACCCCCCCTTTCCCTTTGTCCCGGGGGTTTAAAGGTATGGTGTCTGCCAAATATACTGTTTTAAAACCCCAGCTACAAGCTGGGCCCCTTTTTGGGATTGGGTCCCTTTAAAAGCCCTGAGGCGAAATTAATCCTTTTGGCCTCCCAAGCCCCCGGCTCCCCCCGGGCCCAAATGCGAAACCCCAAAATCCTTCCATGCTCCCTACAAAAAACCCCCGGTAAACCCAAAAACCGCTTCCCCTGGGTTCCGGGGTTTCCCCGTCCCCCTAGCTGATTCCCCCTTTTTTTTTTTGCCGTAAAAGAGATTTTGGGGGGCCACTAAGAGGGTTGGGGGGGGAAAAGACAATTTTTTTGGTGGACGGGAAGGGGGTTTTGGGGCCCAAGGGGAAAGGTTTTTGGGAGCCGGGGGAAAACCATCCTGGATAGGGTCTTTTTTGTCTAAGTTTAGGGGGGGCCCAGAAATTGGGGGGGGGCCAAAAGGGGGGGGGGGGACTGTTACGGGGGGCCCCTGCAAACCCTTTCGTGTCGGGGCAGGCACACCCGTTTTTGCCGCAGAAACCTTTCCTGCTGCGGCCGGTCCCGGGCAGCCCCCGACGTTGGGCCCGCGAACCCTGGCCCCTTCGGGGGTTTGAATTTAACCCCCTTCCACGCTCCTGGTTCCCGTGAGATTTAAAAGGGGACAGTGCGCTGGTGATTTGTTCCCCACCTGGACCCGGGCCCCTATTTAAGCCCTGCCTCTCCCCAGCACCTTTGCCGAATCGATAGTGCCTTGTGCCTGGAGGGGAAGCGTTCCAAAAGTGTCTTGATCCGTTTACTGTGCCCGTACCTTCTGCCTCCGTCCCTTGACCACGAACCATTGCCGCCTGTCCCGCCCTACGGCCTGCTTCAATCGATTTTGTACCGCGCAACCCCTCGGCTGCCAACGCAAGCAAGTCAGTCAGGGGTAGCGACCTGGTAGTAAATCGCCGCAGCAAGTCCATCCCGCTTTGGGGCGGCTCTGGTGAAAACCGGACCTACTTAGATTCCGCTCCCTGGCGTGGCTTACGTCATCGCTTGTGGTGGTCCAGAGGATCCACTACCACATCCGTAACATGATCCCACATTTGCCATTGATCCGGAGAGTTCTGAACAAAATCCAGTAACATCAGGCTTCATTAACAACTGTCAATACCTTTGGCCCAAAAAGACTTGCTTTTTCCAGCACTTGAGAATGAGCTATGGCCATTATTGGATACTCCCCCTTAGACACGACTTGGTGTCTCAGCGCAGCCCGCAGTGTTACAACCTTCAGAACTTGAAACTAACTACATGGAGGCTGACAGGGTTCTACTGAGTATTCATGCTCCTGTCCACATATCATCCACAGGTACTTATGGGTCTCCAGGCTTTGCCTGTACATGCAAAGAAAGGTGCCTAACGTGCCTCAACCTTATCAGTCTAGACCTGAGAGCTTGGAGGTTGATAATAAGCCTCAAAAGCTGCAAGGTCTATTGAAAGGGCTAGTTAGCATTCTAAACCAGTCCAAAGGAGCCTCCGTTAACAAGTTCTATGCAAGAATTAGATCTATATTCCTAAATTGGTATACTGCACAAGGGCATTCAGATACACCACCCCTGATCTTCTTGTTACTGGAATTTCTTAAACAAGAGTGCCTCAGCCCATTTACTCTACATGTCCAGATAGCAGCTCTTCCTGCATCCTTTGGAGTATGTTATATTTTATACCATCTTGTGAAGAGGTAAAGCTACTTCCAGATTGAGACCCTGGATCCTACACCCAGTGTCTTCCTGGGACTTCCCCTTGAAACTGCCTTTTGTCTGACAATAAGTTCAGCAAAACTAGCTGGGGAGCTTTAAGCTTTAGGCTACTCAGGACCATATTTGTTTTTGGCCAGAACAAAATACTGTTGAAATTCCTTCTATCTTTAGGCCCAAGGTGCCTCCACAAGCTCATGTTTACAAGTTTATATCTAGACCAGTGCTTACTGATGATGGAGATTCTTATAAGATTGGAAATTCTTGGACATGTGTAAGCTGCTGAAAGCCTTTTTAGACAGAACCACTGTGTTTCCAAGATCACAACATATCCTGCTTTTGTTTTCTGGGACTCAGAAGGATTGAAGAGACTCAGCAGCTAACATATCAGGCTGGATATTTATGCCCATAACTTTCACTGCTCATCTGTAGGGTTACAGCTTCCTTCCAGAAAGCCCACAGTACTAGGGCTTTCTTTGACTGTTTAGCTGAGAGTATTCTAATCTTTATTTAACAGATTTGCAGTATAACATCCAGTTCTTCCTCAAACACCTTTTTACACTACTAAAGAGTTCTGACATTGTCTTTAGGTGACACTTCTTTTCAGAGGTATATCCTGAGGACAGTACAAGATGTCCCTCCATCGGAGGTATGCTTGTTATATCCCCATGATTGTGCTGCCAAGAAGGACACAAGGGAAGGTGATTTAGTGATTTAGAATGTAAATCTGTTTTTCCTATATCCAGTCAGCAGCACAAGGTTCCCACTGTACTTGGCAGTCTGTACTTAAAGGAAACCAGTCACATGGAACATGCTTTCTGATCTGCTTGCAGCATGTTATAGAGCGGGAAGATTGGGCACATTGATACATAGTTACATAGGGAAAGATTTAATAGAAGTTGTTTTTCATTTAAATCTTTGCTTCTTCCAAGATAAGTGATCCAGTAAACCTTCACTGCATGAGTGTTTATTCAGAGATAGCTGTCAATCAATGATAACACCACCTATTAGACACCTTAACGCAGAATAAGCAGGGATTTAAATGAATTAAAAAAAAGTTCAACCGAATCTTTCCCCATTAAACTATTTATCAATCTGCTCAGTTCCTTCTAACCTATAATATGCTACCAGCAGATTGGATAGCATGTTCAACATGACAGGTCCCCATTAAAGTTTATACAAAGGGGGGAGTCTGGGGTGTCCTTTTATAGCCTATTCTTTACATTAAAAGCTGCATCTGTTCTAATAGTCCACAGGGTGAAGAAATTCCTATAAGTGTGCTGCTGACAGGATTAAGGAAGAGCAATTGTTCTTACTTCAGGGAAAAATTCCAATCTCGACTTTAATCTGTCAATCAGAATAAATCCCTGGATCAACAGTCTTTCTCGAGAATCCTAGTCACTATAACTTGTTATATTGTTGCACAGTAGTAATAGTCATATACTGTATGTGTAACATGAATAAAAAATAAACTTGAGGCTTAAAACTTGTCCCCTTTAAAATATTGCATCAGAAATTTAATGTATTGTTCTTTGACCCATCTGCAATGCTGTTACTTAGGGAAAGAGGTTATTGGCCCCATTCATTCTCCCTTCAATATGGTGCAGTCGTCCTGTCCCTCCACAAAGTATGATGTTTCCACCCCCATGCTTCACGGGTGGGATGGTGTTCTTGTGGTTGTACTTCTTCTTCCAAACGCGACGAGTGGAGTTGATACCAAAAATTCTATTTTGATCTCATCTGACCACACAATGTCCTCTCATGCTTCCTCTAAATCATCCAGATGGTCATTGATTAACTTCAAATGGGCCTGGACATGAGTTAGTGTGAGCAGGGCGACCTTGCGCAGGATTTAATCCATGACAGTATCATGTGTTACTAACAGTAATTTTTGAGATTGTGGTCCCAGCTCTATTCAGCTCAGCTCAGCGGGTACTCCCATGTAGTTCTGGCTTGATTCCTTTCTCAGAATCATCCTTACCCCATGAGGCAAGATCTTGCACGGAGCCCTAGATCGAGAAAGATTGACAGTCATCTTGTTTCTTCCATTTTTTAATAATTGTGCCAACAGTTTTTACCTTCTCACCAAGCTGCTTGCCTATTGACCTGTAGCCCATCCCAGCCTTGTGTAGGTATACAATTTTGTCCCTGGTGTCCTTATACAGCTCTTTGGACTTGGTCATGGTGGAGAGGTTGAAGTGTAATTGAATGAGTGTGTGGACAGGTGTCTTTTAAACGAGTTAAAACAGGTGCAATTAATACAGGTAATGATTGTAGAATAGGAGGGATTCTTAAACAAAAACTAACAGGTCTGTGAGAGCCAGTATTCATGATTAAGTATGTCATGGCAACGTTAAGGGAGTATAGAGTGGTCTCACTCACTGAATCTGTTTCATAAGGGGCGGATGCTGGCTGTTAGATACAGCTGACACCCGCCAGTAATAGCAGACATCATAGCCAGTTACGATCTCTGCTGTTTAAATATTAAGATGCCATGATGATTGCGGTCTTGGCGTCTAAATAAATGGTATTGAAAGGTACCAAGCACTTGCTATGGCAACCGGAAGCCTAATGAAAGCTTTCTCCGCTGTCCGCTTACTGCTCCCATGACTCCCTGCCCTAGTGGTCAAGTACCCTGGGGAGACTAAATGTATTAAAAAAAAGTTTTAAAAATATTAAAAATATATATATATTTTTTTAAAAAGTTCAAAACATCCCCTTTCATGCATTTCAATCCAAGAAAATCACTTTGTATTATTAACAATTCAACATACAGTATATTTAAAGAGGACTGGTTGAAACCCTTACATGTCTTTTTTAATAAATACTTTCCCATAAAATAGCAACTCTGTAAGACCATTCCTCTTAATTAGACATTGTATCTTTCCTGTTAAATACTTATGAAGAAATTGACAGATAAAAACTCAAAATATACAAGGTGCAGCACTGTATAATCCTTAAGAAGCATGTGCAAGCTTAAAAATACAGACTCAGTTGCCTCCAGATACATCACCAAATACAAATAAAAAAGAAGCAGAACTCAAGTCTTCTCCAGTAACGTAGTTATTCACCCATGTTCTCAAAATCAATATTTCAGCTCCTCAATGGAGCCATTTTTAAGCCTAAAAATGCTCCATTGAGGAGCTGAAAAATTGCTTGTAATAACATTGGTAAATAAATCTATGACACGGAGTGCTGCTTTCTTGTTTACATTTGGTAATTAATGGATAAAAGAGTGATGTCATTTTCCTTATCAAAGGGATCTGTCCCTAAAATCTATAACTGACAGCTCAGATTTGACAATGTCAGACACTACCAACACCCAAGTGTCAATTTATCTGTGCATTTTATGGAGAAATCATAGAAGAACAGAGCAAGTTATTTTGAAAATTATACAAAGTAGACAGATCAGCAGAAATTATAGTTTTTTTCAGCATGAAAAAAACTCAGTGTGTGGCGTTCGAAACGTTGCCTTTTGATGTACTGGGATTCTTTATGAATAAAATCACCTATTCTGACACCTATTGCAATTGCTTATGGAGTTTGCAAAAGAACAGTGGCTGCTATTTAATGACTGGAGCACTGAGCTGCAGGCAGATGCATTATCATAATTGATCATCACTCTGTCAGACAGAGTAAGTGTTTGTGCGCCCCCAAGCTGACAGGTAGAGGTGGCGCCCTAGGTGATTCCCACCTCTTCCTACTCATCATCCTGGCCCTGAAGGCAGTCACTGAGTTACAAACATCCAACTTACAAACACCCCACACTTAACTGGAATATGTCGCCATTTTTTTTTTTTTTTTTTTTTTTACTTATTAAATCAAGACCCTGATCCATATTCTTTTCCTCTCAGTCGTTTTTATTTCCTGATTGTAGATTTCTCAATTCGACTGTTTATATATGATTGTGGGGAAGACATTCTTGCTTGCACTGCTTTAACAGCAGTCAGAGAGCTACTTTACAGCAGCTTCATGCACATTGGATTCTTAAGACAGATTCTGTCCCATAGACTTGTATAGGAGAGTTTTCACTGTGAAGGGAGGGGAGAGGGAGAGCTGTGACATCTTCTCTTGTGACTGGTGGATTCTATATTATCTGTATACAATGGTGTCTCCTTTCAGTTTGACCCTGCTTTTACTGATAATGAGTACACTGCTGAAAAGCGCTCTAAACAGAACAGGAAGTGTCAGACGATTATTAGGCTTAGTGGCCAAAGTGAAAACTGCAGGACTTAAGAATTTTTAAAAAAAAAATCTAAAAGGGATATGGAAAATTTAAAAAAAAATAACCAAAATTCCCAAAAAAAGTTTTTTAAACATAAAAATGTGAGTTAAACAATAAGTCATTTTTTGATGACACATTCCCCTTAAGAATGGAGGCTTTTGTGGAGTGTAAAACAGAAAGCAGCAATCCAGCTTCAAACATATAAAGTATGTTCAATCCAAAAAGACAACGAGGTTCAGGGTCTTCCATAAGAATAAAATCATGAATTATTTAAATTCTAAGGTAAAAAGCAGGAACATACTGTACCTGCATGATGTTTAATGTCAGGAAACTGCAGAGATGTTGCGTAGTTTGTGTATTTTTGGGAAAGAACTAAAAATAGCAGTATAGGAAAAATCCGGGGACAATAAACCATTTTTTTTGTGAAAATAATACCAAAATTAAACCCCCTTTTTGAGATAACTTTTTGAAGCTTTTTTTTTAAATAATGGTAGGATTAGAAGGTTAAAAACCCCCAGGATTCTGAATCCTTTTTCCCCCCCATGAAAATATCTAAGAATCCAAAATAACCACCTCACCTCCCTTGTCCGCTTGACATATAACTATATTATCAAGTTTTTCTAGTTCCTTTAGTGCAATATGTTTTTTATTTAAATTATTAGTAGATTTTTTACAATGAGATTCATATAAAGTGATTAATTATTTTTCAACTAAATCTTAAAAAAAGTATCAAATTGATGGAGCACGGACGTATGGGGTAGAAAAAAAGGGATTTTTAATTCTAAGGGCAAAAGTTATTAAAGAATCTGATTAGGGTTCTCAGCGTTTAAAGAAATTAAATTAGCTGAAACTACATGATCCTGATAAGAAAAACTTGAACATGCATTATCTATGTTGAGAGAAACACTGACTACGCAACATCTCTGAGGTTTCCCATCATTGTCTTAAACAGCATGCAGGTAAAGCAGATTCTCTTGCAGTACAAGGTATAGAGATAGTTAATCCTTCTGTAAGCGGAGGTGACCATAAGGGAAAACTTTTAAACAGAGAATCTTATTGGATTCTCTCAGAGAGCCACATAGATTAAATAGTAGACAAGACCTGGTACTACATTATTTACAGATATTAGTTATTACTAGTGATGAGCGAATCGATTCTAATGAAGTGGAAAACTTTGATTCTAAACCAAACAAGTTCATTGCGAATAAATGTTAGTGGACGTTGTGTCAACTATCGTTATGGGTCGATATTTCATATCGTCAATTACATGCGATATCCATATCGATAACAATTATCGCGGATGCCCATTAAATCTAGGGGGGAACAACACCTTCATTCTTCACGCAAACAGGGCTGGAGAACTGGAATTAACATCCACAACAGGAAACTGGTTAGTCTAATCTTAGGCAAGAAAATTTAGGCAACAAGATCCAGAAAAAAACTGACAGACTTTTCACTATCCCTGCTTGTACCACAGCATGACCCTTAAACCCCATGCCCCACAAATTAAAAAGTGCCACAAGTCAGTATTATTTGAACCATCAATTTAGTTGAAAGGACATTGAATATACCTGTCCCACCCGAGCATGACCCCCCAAACCCGCATGACCCACAGACTAAAAAAAGCCCGGGAAAAAGTATCTTTGAACCACCCTTTTAGTTGAAATGGACATTGACTATCCCGTTCTGGGGCCCCAGCATCCCCAAACCGCAGACCCCCCCGATTAAAAAGTGCCTGAAAAAGGAATCTTTGAACCAACATTTTAGTTGAACTGGGCATAGACATCCCTTCCTGGACCGCAGCATGAACCCCTTAAAACTACATGAACCCCCAGATTTAAAAAAATGCCGGAAAAAGGAGTCTTGAAAACCATTAGTTGAACTGGACATGACTATCCCCGTCCTGGACTGCATCATGACCCCTTTAAAACTACAGACCCCCCCTTAAAAAATGCCCCGGGAAAAAAAGGATCTTTTTAACCCCCATTTTAGTTAAATGGACATTGACCATCCCTCTTCTGACCGCAGCTGACCCTTTAAATTTTACATGACCCCCGATTAAAAAGTGCCCCGGGAAAAAAGGGGTCAAAAAGGTATTTAAAATTTTTATGGATTAATATGGCGGCCTTTGCACCACTGACAAAAGGCGTAATTTTTATCAAATATGTTAAAACAAATGGTACAAGAGCTCCTGTGCCAAACAGACGCACGGACTGCAATAAGAGTTTTTTTAAAATTTTTTATGGATTTTATGGGGCCCTCGCACCACTGACAAAGGCGAAATTTTTAAAATATGTATTAAAAAATTTGCTTACAATGAGCTCTTGCCCAAAAGACGCCGACTGGCAATAAGAGTATTTAAATTTTTGTGGATTTTAAAATGGTGGCCTTCGCACACTGAAACAGGCGAATTTTCTATAAATTGTATAAAAAAAATATGGTAAACTGAGCTCCTGTGCCAAAACAGACGCACGGACTGTAATAAGAGTATTTAAATTTTTTATGGATTTTTTGGTGGCCTTCGCACCCTGACAAAAGGCTAATTTACTATCAAATATTATAACACAATTTGGTACAACTGGCTTTTGCGGCAAACAGACCCAGGACTTCAATAAAACATTTAAAAGTTTAGGATAAGTTATTCCCGTTTTTGGGGAAACTGACACCATGATTGCAATAGAACTGAAAAAACAGGGACAATTTTAACTCCTATCAGGGTCTCTGGCCAAAAAAGTGGTAAAAAACAATACTTTTTTAAATTTAAGACAAAGAACACAGTGCCAAATACTTTCCCTTTTTAAAAGCCCCTCCCCCTGCCATCCTCCCTCCCCCTGACTCCCACTCCCCCCCCAAAGATTACAATAGAATGAAAAAACAGGGGCAATTTTTTAAAATCCTATCAGTGGTCTGCGGCCAAAAAAAATGGGAAAAAAATGCTTTTTCAATGAAGTACAGAACACACTGAGCTGCAAAATATCTTCTTTTCAAATGCCTCTCCTCCTGCCACTCGCTCCCGCAGACACCCCCGCCCCCGCAGCTGCATACACCAGTAGATATCCTTAAAACTTTCTCTAACAAAATAAGAAGTGAAATTCTCTAATCTAACTCTATTCTAAGCTGTAGGTAGGTGGATGGTTTCTTGTATTAGAAGAGATTATCTCTCAGAGCTGTTAGAACAGCTATTGGTTTAAACGCAGACAGACACATCCTGCTGTGAAGTGTGATAGACAGAGAATGAGCTCAAACAGGAAATGCAGTTGCATAGATAAAACAAGGTCACGTGATTTTTGCAGCCAATGAGATCCATACACCGCAAAGTGGTGACGTTGTACATCCTCCTCACCCCCCTCTATCCTCGGAGCTGATTGGCTGGCTGCCAAAATGACAGGAAACGCTGAAAATGGCGCGATAGTAATAGATTAGCTGTAAGATTGTCACCTAAACTATCGTGTGATCGAAATTTTCCAATAAGCCTAAAAACTGTGCCGATTTCAACTTTTGGCAATAATATCGCTCATCCCTAATGGTAACGAATCTAAATGGCCGCGAGCCCATGGCGTGACATGGGGAAAAGAACAATGGGAGGAAGAAAGGAACGCCGTCACTGACATGTGCAGACATGCAGCCAATCAGCAGCCAACCAACTTCTGTGATTTCACAGCTCTATAGGGCAGCCATGTTACATTCTGACACTTGTCACTGTGTCTCGTATGCACAAGCATCACTCTGTAGCAGCACTAGATAGCACTCCGTGCAAAATACTTCCAATTTTAGAGTTACAGGGTGAAATACCTTTCAAATACACAGGTGTGTGTCATATATACACCTGTTCCTGAACCAGCGTTTTTTATTTTGGGATATTGCTCTTTGTGGCAAACAGTTAATTTTTTTAAATTACTGCGGTGAACTCTGTTTGAAACAGAGTGTGTCTGTTTCTCACATATATTTCAAATCCATCCATTTCAGTGTTTTGGGAGAGTGCTCTTTGTGGAAAACAGTTAATTTTTTCACTTATAAGGTCAAAGACTTTTGAAATACAGCTTGCATATTTGTCATGTACATACATCTACATTAAACAAGTTTGTTGTATTGTAAATTTTTGATTAAACAGTATGTCAGACAGAGAGGTGGCAGGCCCTTCACATGGGAGGGGCAGTGGCACAAATGTTCCTGGAGCAGGCACAGGTTGCAACACAGTAAGGGAACATCGTAGCAGGGGTGACTCGGCGAGGCCAGAGCTACCGGTATCATCTAACGGCCGTGTGTTGTCCACCAAGCCAAAGGTTCTTGAATGGTTGACTAGGTCATCCACTTCCTCCCAGGTGACATCTGACAACCTAGCAAAAGAGTTGGTGGGTTCGTCAGATACAACCCTTAGTTGGCATGGCACAGGGGCAGGTCAGGGGCCCTCACCTGTCCTCAACCCGCCTCTGTTCTGTTCGGTTCCCTCAGTCAGAAAACTACTATGTGCTATGGGCTCTGCTCCACTATACAGCAAGAACGAACTATTTAAGGACAGTGAGCAGCTACTGGGCAGCAAAGCGGTGGGGAAGACATCTGCTGCTTCTTGCAGTAGGCGGGCAAGTAGTGATTTGGAAATGTGCATGGGAGGTTATGTTGTAAGCGGTCAGGCTCTGTACACTGAGACCTTTGAGGAGGACAGCAGTGACGTGGAAACACTAATCGTTGACGATGTAGCTGATCGCACTTGGAAGCCGGGTGAAGCAAGGGCTTCATCAACTTGGTCGGGAGAAGAGGGTGACAGATTGCGCAGCCAGCAAGACGGTAGGGTGGCCGGGAGTCAGCAGAGTGACAGTAGTGCAAGATCGGGAGCCAAACAGCCACAGGGTAGACCACCCGCTTTGCAGGTCCCTTCCGGCCCAGGAAGTAGCGGCACAGACACTCACCGAGGCAGCGGTGGTAGCAGTCAGTCAGTGCGGAGCGTTGGTGGTAAAATCACCTACTTGGCGGTGTGGCAGTTTTTGGCCAAGACACCGGAGGAGGTGAACATGGCTATACACTCACCGGCCACTTTATTAGGTACACCATGCTAGTAACGGGTTGGACCCCCTTTTGCCTTCAGAACTGCCTCAATTCTTCGTGGCATAGATTCAACAAGGTGCTGGAAGCATTCCTCATGTTCAAGAAACCAGTCTGAGATGATTCCAGCTTTATGAATGGTGCATTATCCTGCTGAAAGTAGCCATCAGATGTTGGGTAAAATTGTGGTCATAAAGGGATGGACATGGTCAGCAACAATACTCAGGTAGGCTGTTTGGGGTTGCAACATGCTCAATTTTGGGACCAAGGGGCCCAAAGAGTGCCAAGAAAATATTCCCCACACCATGACACCACCACCACCAGCCTGAACTGTTGATACAAGGCAGGATGGATCCATGCTTTCATGTTGTTGATGCCAAATTTTGACCCTACCATCCAAAGTCACAGCAGAAATCAGACTCATCAGACCAGGCAACGTTTTTTCCAATCTTCTACTGTCCATTTCGATGAGCTTGGGCCCAAAATTTGGGGCTCAGTTTCCTGTCCTTAGCTGAAAGGAGTGGCACCCGGTGTGGTCTTCTGCTGCTGTAGCCATTGCCTCAAAGTTCGCCGTACTGTGGGGTTCAGAGAGCTCTTTTGCCTACCTTGGTTGTAACGGGTGGCTATTTGAGTCACTGTTGCCTTTCTATCAGCTCGAACCAGTCTGCCCTTCTCCTTTGACCTCTGGCATCAAAAAAGGCATTTCCGCCCACAGGACTCCGCTCACTGGATTTTTTTCTTTTTCGGACCATTCTCTGTAAACCCCTAGAGATGGTTTGTGCCGTGAAATCCCAGAAGATCAGCAGTTGTTAGCTGTTTCTGAATACTAGACAGCCCTTCTGGCACAACAACCATGCACGTTCAAGGCACATCAATCACCCTTTCTTCCCCATATGATGCCTCGGTTTGACGCAGGAGATTGTCTTGGACATGTCTACATGCCCTTAATAGCACTGAGTTGCGCATGTGTAATTGGCTGATTAGAAATTAAGTGTTAACGAGCAGTTGGACAGGTGTACCTAATAAAGTGGCCGGTGAGTGTATGTAGGAGCTGTGGGCAGAAAGTGAAGCGTGGCCAAGGACCTAATATTGGCACCATATCCCTGCGTCAACATATGCAGTGTCACCATCCAGTGGCCTGGGAGAAATGTGTCTCAGATGTGGTGGTCCATCCTGCCGCAGCAACAGCAGCAGCATCCAGTGCCACGCATTCCATTTCAGGCAGTCAAGGCTCAACCACCTCTGCCAAAGGGAGCTGTCTGTCTTTCCCATCATCTAGCAGTCCAGATGCTCCTGCTCCTGGGTGAATATGATTCCTGTCCAGCCACACCAACAACTTGGACAGGAGACGCCACTTTCTCCTCCACGTTGTCAAATTGCTGATCCTGCACCCAATGTCTGCCTCGTCCTCCACCCCTCAGCCTTCCACAAGTCTTAGTGCTCCTACAGCATACTCACATGAGCAGGCACAGTGGTGTCATGCAGTTTACAACTGGTTTGCTGAGAACAAAAGACACACAGGGGGAAGGAAATCTGCTCTGCGTCATGAAAGACAAAATCGATTTGTCGCATTCTCCGCGACGACTGAAAATCAGAACCATGGTGACAGACAATGGAAAGTACATGGTGTCCACGCTGCGCCATGGAGGGCTGAGAGCAAGTGTTAATCTGGTTGTTAAATGTTTCCTCAAGTCTTAGACCCATCTGCAAGACATTCTAAAAATGGAAGGAAGGAAAACATGTGCATGCACTTCAGCCTTTCATTACACCGCCAAAGCTACTATCCTTGAGCTGCAGTGGCAGAACATCCTGATAGGCTGATATGCAACCCGTTTCCTCCTGTTGGAATTCCAGCCTCCATACTTTGGACCGACTCTATGAACAGAGAAAAGGCTATTAATGATTTATTGATGATCCAAGTGGCCACAAGTACTCCCCTATGTAATTTTGATGTCAGCCAGTGGCAGCTCATGCGTGACACCTGCCGTTTGCTCAGGCCCTTTGAGGAGGCCAAATTATTCAGTCACCAGGACTACAGGATAAATAACGTCATTCCACTGCTTCATGTCCTGGAACAGATGCTGAAAAATCAGTCTGGTCAGGGGACTGGAGATGTGGTGACTACATCTCATGGCAACATGAGTCGGTGGGGGGCTGAACTGGGGAGGAGTGATATGGAGCAAAGCAATGTCTGGCAAAATGAGTGTTTTTTTCTATCAAGGTCAGGAGAGGGCGGATCAGGGCAGCCGGAGGAGGTAGAGGGAATGAGAACGACAGGCAGAATGACCCAGACACACGTGGCATATACAGTGGAGATGGAGGTAGGGATGTCCCTCAGAGTCAACTTGGAAGATGGCCCACTGCATGTCTGATTTGCATTTAGCTAGTGACAGCTTAATAGTCACCATCCGGCAGAAGGATGACTTCTGGCTCTCCACCCTCTGGACCCTCGCTATCGGTCCAAAATGGGGGTCTTTCTTTCACCTGCCGAGAGGGAGGACAAATTCAAGACACATTCAATCACTATAGAGACATCCTATGTAGTCAGTTTTCCACTGCCTATCTGTGCCATCGTCCATCCTCTGGCAGGTCTGACTGGTGGTTTCCTTATCACTTACGTACCACTGCCACAGCTGCTGTAAGGGGTGGGATGGGGTAGGACTAGTATCAGCTCCATCAATAGCAACCTGAATCTGGAGTCGTTGATGAGCAGCTTTCTAAAACCGTGGTAGTTGTGTAGTGTGGAAGGTACCCAGCAGTTGCATCAGTAGCAGGACCTGGAGCAGACCCTAAACCAGCAGATGGTGGCCTACTTGGACAGCACCCTGCCACCACACATTGAAGATCGCTGGACTCCTGGGCAAGATGAATCAGGCGTGGATCAGCCAGGATTTTCAAACACCAATGACTGATGCATCAGATTTGATCAGTCATGAAACCTCACCAAAACATTGACAAATGAGTCTGGATTCTTCTGGCTACCTGACTCAGCTACTATTCTGATGCTGTCACCCGCCTGATGCCACACATCTGCTGCCAGCTGCTCCTTCTACCACCCACCATCTTTACCAGGGACTGGTATTGCCACCCACCTCCCCACTCTTCATTGGGCAATTATGAAGACTTCTGATGCTGCTGCCACCTCCACAATCTGCAATTTGCCACTCTGTGGCCTACTCATGCTGCTGACACCTCCACAATATGTTATTGTTCCACTCTGTGGTCTCACTCATGCTGCCGCCACCTCCACATTATGTCATGATCCACTCTGTAAGCCTAATCTGCTGAGCTGCCAACTCCACAATCTGTTCCATTGTGTGAACTCTGTGGTCCTACTCATGCTGCTGTCCCTCTCATTAATATGTCATTGTGCACTCTGTGGCCTAATCATGCTGCTGCACCTCCAACAATCTGTACATTGTGCCCAATCTGTGGCCTACTCAGTTGCCGCCTACCTCCACACTATCATTTGCACTCTGTGCCCTACTCTTGTTGCTGCCACCTCCACACTCTGTCATTGTTCCACTCTGTGGCCTATTCATGCTGCCGCCACCTCCACACTCTGCCATTGTGCCGATCTGTGGCATATTCATGCTGCCACCACCTCCACAATCTGTCATTGTGCCACTCTGTGCCCTACTCATGTTGCCGCCACCTCCACACTCTGTCATTGAGCCACGCTGTGGTCTACTAATGCTGCTGC
The DNA here is from genome assembly GCA_025379985.1 of Phyllomedusa bahiana. Taxonomy (NCBI): domain Eukaryota; kingdom Metazoa; phylum Chordata; class Amphibia; order Anura; family Hylidae; genus Phyllomedusa; species Phyllomedusa bahiana. The sequence goes on along the minus strand of JAODAL010047054.1, from coordinate 8,832 downwards.
CACCTCCATAATCTGTAATTGTGCCACTCTGTGGCCTACTCATGCTGCCGCCACCTCCAAACTCTGACATTGTGCCACGCTGTGCCTATCATGCTGACAACCACCTCCACACTATTCTATTGTTGCCACTCTAGGCTTGCTAATGTTGCTGCCACTCCACACTCTGTCTTGATGCGCCTCTGTCGGCCTACTCATGTTGCTGCCACCACCACAGTATGTCATTTTGCCACTCTGTGGCCTACTAATGTTGCTGCCACCTCCACACTCTGTTATTGTGCCACTCTGTGGCGTATTCATGCTGCCGCCACCTCCACACTCTGCCAATGTGCCGCTCTGTGCCATATTCATGCTGCCACCACCTCCCCATAATGTCATTGTTCCACTCTGTAGCCTACTCATGCTACTGCCACCTCCACATTATGTCATTGTGTCACTCTGTGGCCTACTCATGTTGCTGCCAATCCACAATCTGTATTTTTTTGCTTCTTGTGGCCTATCTGTTGTGCTGCCTCCACATCTGTCAATTGTACCACTCCGTGGGCCCTAACTATGCTTATGCCCTCCTCACCACATATCTGTTGTTGTGACACTTGTGGAAGATACTCATGTTGCTGCACCTCCACAATTTGCATTGTACCGACTCTGTGGGCTCTATCATGTCGCACCAACCTCTACACTCTGTCATTGTGACAAATCTGTGGCCTACTCATGCTGCTGCCAAACTGACAATTCTCTCACTCGACCACCCTGTGGTTTCATAATGTTGTTTCCACCCTACACCAATCTATGATGTATGCCACTTTATTTGGCTTCCCCCTTCTTTTAATACTGGCGAAGGAATGGAAAGGACAAACGAATTTTGTCTTCAGGAGAAGCCGTTGAAGACCAGCTATGACATGGTCCTTTGTTTTGATCAGAAGTGTCTGAGATTAGGTAGCCAAAAGTAGGAAGTGGATACAGAAAACCAGGAAGACATTGAAATATTCCATCTACTTGTCATCTCTTGTTTTGGATCAAATCCTGTTTCGTTTTTGGCTTTAGCAATTAACTGATGAATTATTGACCGATTGAAAGCGGACAACTGACAGAGTCAAAAGAAGGATCAAAATGATCAGTGACATCAATGCAAAAATACTGCCGGACACCCTCTCCCTCTTTCGGGGGGAGGGGCCTCTACATGTATCAGCGTTTAACAGAAACAGGTCTCTCGTCATAATTTTCTGTAGAATCATATGATGACGGTTCGTAAAAGGGATGAGGGTTAGTGCGCTCTTTGATGCTATAGTGGGATTTTGGCTCTCTGCTTCGTTCTTTCTAGCTCTCACTGACATTACCCTGTCAGGCTGCCTTCACACTTCAGTTATTTGGTAAGTTTTGCCCCCGTCACTTCACAGATAAGTGAAGTGTGAAGCGATTCTAAGAGCGGCGCCTATCATCTTCGTGTCATACTAAATCATAGCATTGTTTCAATACCAAACCAGGCTCCCTATGCATATTTATGCATGGCACAATGTTCTACCACACCATACAGGCTCTCTGCAGCCAGGAAATAGCTGTTTTGTGACGCTATTTGTCGCAAATAAATTTGGAACTATACTCATTTTTGGGGAAAATTCGGCGAATCGGCCGAATCAAATTTTTGAGAAATTCGCTCATCTCTACTTACTAAATTTGTATTCTGCTCATTCCGTCATCCTTGTTGGCTATGTTGTTATCCATGTATGCATTCATAGGTGGTGGTGTTTCAGCTATTAGCGACCATTACTTAAGCATTTGTTAATGTGGTTTTTCATTGCTGTGATTAAGGGTCTATACCTCATGACCTGAAATGCGTCAGATTTTGCTTTGTATGTTGCTGCTTTTTACCTTGGAGTTTAAATAAAATATGTGATTTTATTCATATGGAAGACATTGAGGGGGACATGTATGAAAGCTGTCTAGGTCTAAGACTTTCTTCATTGCCCTTACTAAACAATTCAGGAGTCTAAAACATTTTTCAGTGATTTCTGGGAATTAGAACCAGTATGGAAAAACTCACTTGTAGGTACTAGTGGATGCAGTCCTTTACTTAAGTCACAGTCAAGTTTTCATCTTATGGCAGTTATTACACGTCTAATGGATATAGGTATTTACATTGTATAATGTTTATATTTACATGGTTTTAGTATATGCACTGAATATTATTGATTTGTAACACTGTTCATGATGGATTAATTCACTTATTTGCGATTGTTGACTAACACATATGTATTCACTTGTTTAATTGATGCACTTGTATTTAAATGATTTGTGAACACTATACTTCGGCTGAGAAAGGCTTCAGTTTGAGCTGAAACGTAAATATGCACTTGGTTTTGAGTGGAAATAAACCGCATTAAAGTTGAAGTGCTGTCTGGATCTATTTTGAACACTTTGTACCACGTCTGGGCCAGAGCCAACAATCCTTGATCTTGTAACCATCCACATTTCTCTTCTAAAATTGTCTTCCACATTTCTTTATTAAGTCAACCACCAAGGACCATCTCAACCCCTTTCATTAACTTTTTGCACTTCTCAATTCTTTTTTTCCCTTCTCACATCTTTACTACTGGAATGCTGTAATTTTCTGTGGTTCTCTTTTTCTATATTTCTTATCCTTGACTTTTAAATTCCCCATAACTCTGGTCCTGGTTCAGGTATTTATTTTTTATTTATTTTTCCCGGCTAGACCACCTTATGTAATGTAATCTTTAGCCTATCGTCCCTAAGGTAGAGTACTTATCCATTCTACCCTTCTGGTATAGCGGGTGCTAAGCACATTGTTAGTGCATGTTAGTGGTACCTCCAATGGGGTTCTCAGTCTTTTCCACAAACAAATATCACCACAGTGCCCCTTACTTCTGTCAAGGAAAATGTGCTTACTTACTCTTAACCTTCAACAGCTTATAACAACTTTCTGTATGCATGCCAAAAACCAATACAACCAGTACTTCTAAATGAATCTAAATAACTTCCCACGGTGCAACATTTAGTGGATAAATCAAAGTAACTATGAAATTGGGGTCTTTACACAGTACCCGGTGTCAACTTTTCTAGTTCATCCAAAATCAGTCCTTATGGTATTTATGTTCTGTGGCTGAAGTGGACTTTAACAATACTTAATAACGCTTCTTGGCCTTGACTCACTAAACACAATGCGTGTATAAAATTGTATTATGGGAAATGATCCAATTAGCTAATTATTAACATGGAGCACTTTTTCTTTGAAGTTCTTTTGTCTCACGGGACAGTCTATTTAATTGAACCTTATGGAGGGATATTCCAAAAACAGAGCAACATACAGACTAAGGAAGAACAGACTTTGCAAGATCTATGGGTCTTACCTTGCTGGACAGCGTTTTGGTCTGTTCATCCTAATCCACTGACACTCATGGGTTTTGGGTATATCCTGCCTCCTGCCGTCCCATCTGGAGTACCATGATTTGTTGTTCCTATAAGTCCGTTACTTATCCCTCATTGTGCAGTTTCAAAATCAATGTAAGTACTTTTGCACATATGTTTATGAAGAATGAAAGTTGACATCCAGTAATGTCAAAAGCAAATCTTTAAGTTTAATACTGTGCGTATGAGTTTTTATACAAGCTGATCTTAAGTTGTGACAATATTTAATACATCATCATTAAAATACTATAATTGGTAACATTTAATAAACATACTTCAATATTTGGTTACTTTTAATCAATATACTTCTATACAAGCAGTGACCTTTACTTTATCTTTGTTTTTGTTATGCTGCTGGCTGCTAGCAAATCAGACAATCTTAATTATTTTTTTGTTTAAAATGTTAGGAAAAACACAACTTGTCTAGAGGGGCAAAATAAATAGCGGTATAACTCAGTACATTCCATTCCATTGTTTTGTTTTTCCCCTTTCTTCATACGTAAATAAAAAACTGTTTATTATAACGGTAACTACAGATTAGGAAAACCAAGGACTAAGCAGAGAAAGGTGAGTTGGGAATTCCTAAATGTTAGAAATAAAGAACTAGCATGCACAAATTGTGTTTCTGTACCACAAAATCACAGACACATGGCTATACTTACTGCCCAATAGTAGGACAAAAAAAACATTCCCAGTAGAAAAGAAATAAAAGCTCAGTATATAACTGCACATTGGATAAGAACCAGTACACACCAGTATGCAGAAAAGACATAGTACCCAACAAGGAAGATTGCTTAAAGGGAATGTGTCATCAAAAAATTAGTCAATGTTTAAGTCCTCCCGTTGTTACGACAGGTGGGAGTGGATCCGCTGGACCACCACAAGCAATGGTGTAAGCCGCACCAGGGAGCGGAATCTAAATAGCACCCAGTTTTCATTAGAGCCCGCCGTAAAGCGGCATGGACTTGGTGCGGTGGGAAACTACCAGGTCACTCCCACTGGGAGCCACGGCTGCGCCCGCAACCCGACCTGCGGGGTGCGGGACCAGCCGTGACAGTCCCCTGCCTTAAGCCTCGCCCTCTTTTTGGAACGAAGAAATCTTAAGGATTGAGGACCACAGGTTTCAATTGGGAGACATGGAAGGAATTCGGGATTCCCATAGTAGAAGAGAGCCAGAGTTTATAGGCCACAGGATTAATTCGTTCCAAGACCTCAAATGGACCCAAGAAGCGTGGGCCCATCTTGTAGCTGGAATTCTTGAGCCGGATGTACTTTGCAGACAGCCACACTTTATCTCCTGGAACGAAGGTCGGCGGAAGTCTTCTCTTTTTGTCCGCCTGGTTCTTCATGCGAACAACAGCACGCTGCAGGGACTGGCGGGTCTGTTCCCAAATGGTTGTCATATCCCGGACCAGGGAATCTACCGCAGGCACCTCGTAAGATGTTGGCTGGGGGTGGGGTGGGCGGGGATGTAGCCCATAGACCACATAGAAAGACGAGGAGCCTGTTGACTCAAAGTCCAATGAATTGTACAAAAACTCCGCCCAAGGTAATAAACTTGCCCAATCGTCTTGTCGGCCCGAAACGAAGTGGCGTAAATAAGTGGTGCCAAGGACCTGGTTAATTCTCTCCACCTGGCCGTTGGACTGAGGATGGTAGGCCGAGGAAAAGTCCAGCTTCACTTGAAGTCAGGAGCAAGGGCGCGCCAAAACCTGGAAACGAACTGGACCCCCCGATCTGAGACTATGTGTTGTGGGAGGCCGTGTAGGCGAAAAATATGCTCAAAGAAGAGATTGGCGAGCTGTGGCGCCGTGGGCAGACCAGGCAACAGAACGAAATGGGCCATTTTAGAAAAGCAGTCCGTGACCACCCAGATTACAGTAGTACCTGCAGAAGGTGGAAGATAGGTGATGAAGTCCATCGATATCTGTGACTATGGAGAATCAGGAGTCGGCAGGGGCAGAAGTAAACCAGGCGGGCCCTGCCACGGATACTTATTACGGGCACAGGTAATACAGTCTTCCACAAAATCTTTTGAGTCCTTGGCAAGAACTGGCCACCAATGGAAACGGGAGATTAACTGGTACGTCTTCCGAGTCCCGGGATGTCCTGCCGAGAGCAATGACCCCATTTGAGAATTTTCTTCTGGAGCGCTGGGTGTACATATGTCTTGCCCGGGGGAAACTGATGGAGATCCAGCGGGGCGGCTTGGATCAAACGTTCTGGGGGTATTATATGCTGCGGACCTGGTTCTTCTCCGATAGTATCTGAAATGTGGGAAAGCGCATCGGCCTTGATGTTCTTGTGTGCCAGGCGAAAGTGAATTCGAAAGTCAAAGCGACAAAAGAACAGAGACCATCTAGCTTGCTGGGGATTAAGACGTTGCGCCGTCTGAAGATACTGGAGGTTCTTGTGGTCTGTGTATACATCGATGGGGTGACGAGCCCCATCTAGGAGATGGTGCCACTCCTCCAGTGCCAGCTTGATGGAAAATAATTTGCGATCCCCGATAGCATAATTCTGCAAGAGGACCGCCCCTGCCCCCACGGACGAGACATCCACTTTCAACGAGAAAGGCTTCTCCGGATCTGGGTGAGACAGAACAGGGGCAGAAGCAAAGACAGGTTTTAGTTCCGTGAACGCTTTTTCAGCTGCTGGAGACCACAGTCTGGGATTGGCGTTTTTCTTGGTCAGCACCACAATCGGTGCCACCAGTGTGGAAAAATGGGGAATAAATTGCCTATAATAATAAGCGAACCCAGGGAAGCGCTGAATAGCCCGAAGGCCGATAGGACGAGGCCACTGCAGAATGGCCCACAACTTTGCTGGATCCATACACAGACCTTTATCTGAGACGATGTAGCCCAGGAATGGTAGACTTGTTTGATGAAATAGACATTTTTCCAGTTAAGCGTACAGGTGGTTATTATGGAGAAATCTCAGTACTTGGCGAACTTGCAGGCAGTGGGTCTGCGGATGAGGCGAAAATATCAGGATGTCATCCTGGCAGACAATGACACAAGTGTAGAGGAGGTCCCTAAAGATGTCATTAATGAACTCCTGGAAGATGGGCCGGGTGTTGCAAAGACCAAATGGCATCACCAAGTATTCAAAGTGCCCATCACAAAGGGTTGAAGGCCCGTCTTCCACTCATTCCTTCACGGATTGATGAGATTTTAACGCTCCTCCCAACAGGATACCCAAAGGAAGAACGAGGCAGTACGTAAAGGCATCCTTTCCTTGTGCAAGGCCCCACCTGGAGAGGACAGACATGGTAAGATACTGTATGGAATCTATCAGGAGCTCAACACTGACAGACGATATCATCAGTGGCTTTTCCAGGCGAACCGTCGGCAAACAATACCGAGACACCAGGGAAGTGTGGATGAAATTCCCGGCAGAACCTGAGTCCAGGAAATCCAGCACCTGGACTGAGAGTCCCGTGTCGATCGTGGCCACTACCGGCAATAGTCAGTCGTGGAGGAAGAGGTAGCACCTAGGAGCGCCTCTCCCACGTGTCCTAATTTCAAATATCATGGCACACTACAAAACTAAGTAAAACATCAAGGTTTTAGGAATTTTTGAAAAAGGATTACTGCTTTAAAGGAAATATGAAAAACCCGGGATTTTTAGTTTACAGTTTTTGATCAAGAATTGTTTAAGCTCACCTCCCAAAAAGCGTCAGGGGATCCCAGCAAGGTGAGTCCCTAACACTAACATGTTTCCTCACTAGGAGTCCTTCGCTACAACTTTCAGGGAGTGATGGGAACTTGCTACTAAATTATCCTGCACGGGTTTAAAAGGGGAAAGGGGGATGCCAAGCCAAGGGGTTGCCACCCCCTCAAAATAGACACCAATTTAATTAGGCTGTGACACCCATATATTTTAAAAAAGTAAATAGGTGCCACTGGAAAGGCAATGCATAACTAATACAAATATCAGGGGCCCCACTAAAAACTAAGTAAAACTTTAAGGTTATAGGAATTTTTTTGAAAATGATTACTGTAAGGAAAATTGAAAAATGGGATTTTTTAGTTTACTTTTTTGTCAAAAATTGTTTAAGCTCACCTCCCAAAAGGTAAAGGGGGGATCCCAGCACAGGGATCCCAAACACAAAATGTTACTCATAGGAGTCCTTCAGATACAACCCTCAGGGAGTGATAGGAACTTGCACAAAATTTACCCCTGCAGGGTTTAAAAGAGGTAAGGGGAGTGCGCAACCCCAATGAGGTTGCCACCCTAAAACGGACTACACAAATTTAATTAGGCTGTGCACAACCAAAATTTTTTAAAAAACAAACAAGGTGCCCCCTGGTAAGGCAATAGCATCATCAAATTAAAAATATAGGGGCACACAAAAAAAAGTAAAAAATAAGGTAATGGAAAAATTTTTTGAAAATGATTACGCTAAGGAAAAATTAAAAACCTGGGATTCTTGTTTACGTTTTTTGGATCAAGAATTTTTTTAAGCTCACCCCCAAAAAGCTCGGGGACCCCACACGGTGAGTCCCAACCTAACATGTTACCTCATTAACATGATCAAAAAACGAAAAATAAGAACCCCAGGTTTTTCTTTTTTCCCTTTTCAAAATGCATTTTCAAAAAATTCCCTATGTACCTTGTGTTTTCTTTTTTTTGTGTGTGCCCTGAATTTGTATTGATTATGCTATTGCCTTAACATGTGCACCATTCTTATTTTTTTTAAATTTTGGGTGTGCACACCAAATTTAATTTGTGTAGTCTTTTTTGGGGGATGGAACCTCTTTGGCTTGTGACTCCCTTTCCCTCTTTTAAACCAGTGCAGGAAAATTTCAGTAGAAGTTCCTTCACCCCCTGAGGGGGTTGTAGTTGAATGGACCCCTAGTGAGGAAAAACTTTTTTAGTTTTTGGGACTCCCCTGTGCGGGATCCCTTATTTTTTGGAGGTGACTTAAAAAAATTTTTGATCAAAAAACTGTAAATAAGAATCCCAGGTTTTTTTATTTTCCTTGCAGTAATGCATTTTTAAAAAAAATTTCCTGTTCCCTTTGTGTTTTTTTAGTTTGTAGGGTGCCATGATATTTGATTAATGAGGGATTCCCTTTATTTGTGTGCACCTAGCTTACTTTTTTTTAAAATTATGGATAGCACCCCAAATTTAAATTTTTGTGCCCCTCCTTGCCCTAGGTAGGGGTTTTTTCCCAAACACTGAGGGGTCAGGGACAACCCTTTTGGAAATTATCTGAGCCGGCACAATAAAGGGCACAATTCCCGCTCGGGGGGGAAGCTTTTCTTGGACAAGCGAATTGGTCCCCCGCATGGGTTCCTCCCAGAAGCTTGGGGAGACCTCGGGAACACGGGGCCGACGGGGAAAAGGGGGAAAAAAAAGGGAAAAAAAAAAAACAAAAAAAGGGGGGAGAAGGGGGGGGAGTAA